>QWTY01026904.1:0-17103 GCA_008033365.1 Pseudorectes ferrugineus
GGAGGACAAGCCAAATGACCTCAGCCACTCCTCATATGGCTTCCCCTCCAGACCCTTCACCATCTTTGTTGCCCTCCTTTGGACACTCTCTAATAGCTTAATATCTTTCTTATATTGTGGCACCCAAAACTGCCCCCAGCACTCGAGGTGAGGCCACCCCAGTGCAGAGCAGAGCGGGACAATCCCCTCCCTTGCCCGGCTGGTGATGCTGTGCCTGATGCCCCCCAGGACAGGGTTGGCCCTCCTGGCTGCCAGGGCACTGCTGACTCATGTTCAACTTGCCATCGACCAGGACCCCCAGGTCCCTTTCCACAGTGCTGCTCTCCAGCCTCTCATTCCCCAGTCTGTCCATACATCCAGGCCCCATCCCATGTGCAGAGTCCAGCACTTTCCCTTGTTTAACTTGATATGGTTGGTGATTGCCCAGTTTTCTAACTTGTCAAGGTCTCTCTGCAGGGCCCCCCTACCTTCAACAGTCAACAGCTCCTCCCAGTTTTGCATCATGTGTTTTCATTCAACAGCTGAGTCTCTGGCCATTATGTGGCTGAGTGGAATGAAAATTATGTGGTTCAGTTGTTCCTTAATAGAAGATTTTTCTGACAAAGACTTTCCTAAAGTAGCATTCCATCATCAGTGCCACTCCCTCAGGTGCAATTTTATCAGGAAGTGTCACTATGAGAAGAAAGAATAAGACCCTCTACTGAAACAGGAGCAAACCAGTGGATGAAAAGGCTTGGAAGAAAAGAGTCTCTCAGCACAGCAGAGGGCTGCTATAGAGGCATCAGCCAGTGCTTGGTATAGTTCAGCCTGTGTTAAGCACTATGATGTCTATATTCAATTCTGATTTTGACAGAATAAGCTAGACCTCTCTCACATGGAAGTCAGAGGCCAACCCTAATATTCTGCATTTGGTATTTTTGGAATTCCTGTTTGTCTGCTGTGGAGGAAAGTTCAGACAATTTTCCAGTAAGTTATTATTGCTCATCAGTTTTTATTCCTGATGAATGAGGATGCTTCAGACCATAAATCTTTGACTGGTCCAGGCTAAGTGTTGCCACTCCTGGGCTTCCAGCCAGCATAATTTTGTAGGGAGGAATTGTACAACTTGATGAGAAAGAAGTAAATAGTCCTGTGTTAGCAGCTATTTGAAATAGCAGCTGTTTAAGGCTATGCAGCAATGGGGGATATTAGCAATATTACTGGGCCAGCTGTAGGTGGTTACCATATGCACATATTGCCACATGCTGTGTCCTGTTTGTCTAATGTGAAACTTTTCATTTACTGGTAAATGTGATGGTGATATTTATAGTGGTCACTGCTGAAGTACTTGAACAGATTCTGGTAATCTGTCTCTGTGCAGTATGGATATGGAACATGGATAAGGAGGAGATGAGTGTCTAGACTTTCATATTTTGTACTCTTCAGGCACACAGCTGTATCCCCTGTTCTTAATACCAACGTAGAGAACTGAGTTTGTGCAGTTTGTCTGCATGGACACACACACAGGTCTGGGGTGTGGTGGGGTTGGAGGGTGAGCTGAGTGTCCATGCCATGACCATGTGCTCAAATATCCACGAGAAAATGAACTGAAAGGAGCACAAATGTGTGTTTGCAGGTCTCGCGTGGGCAGCAAGCATCATTAGGGCTGCAGTGAAAGAGCTGCTGCAGGTTGTCATTTCTGCACCTTCATTCTTATTTATGTCAAAGAAACTAAAATAATACCAGTTGTTTATTTTCACTTTTCCTCCCAGACCTACCTCCCTTGTTGCCATTTTGTCCCCAGGTCACTAATGCAAGCTGTGGGATATAGTGAACTCTGATCCAGCAACTCTAAGGATGACTAGATCTAGAAACTCCTTAATTTAGAGAGCTTGGATCTGTCCTTTCCAAAGAACTTATAATGGTTTTTTTCCCTCAGTCTTGAGTAGATGTGTGATGAGATGTTAAAATGTAAACACCTTGATTTATAGGGAATATCTGAAGTTATTTTAAAGAGTATTTTTAAAAAAAATTGTTTGAATTAATTTTTCTGTCCCTCTAGGGCTTGTACATACTATTTAAGTTGTCTTTACCAGTGCAGGAATACAAAAAGAGAGCAATAACAAATTTTGTACGTGTTGAAAAGAGAAAGGAAAACAAGACAGTATATTTCCTCAAAAATGTACTGCAGCCAAAAAGTTTATGATAATGAAGTTTTCTTTTCTCTTTTGTTTTGAAATTTATATATTTCCATTAGTAATCAACGCAACCTTACTAAACAATATAATATGCTGAGCATGTATAAGACGTAAGAATATAAAACCAAGTTAAGTAAGGGATGACGATTTTCTAAGATAAGTTATTTTTTACATCACAATCAGTAGTGGTTTAGGTCACCCTAAATTCAGTTCTCTGACATTTTAAACTTGCAGAAATAACCATTTTCTTTTTCTTTGTATGAAATCAATACTTCTTTTAAAATTAGCAACATGCACTTGGACTTAGTCTCATAAATTATCCTTTGCTTGGGAGAGACTACATATTTTATTAAAACAGTGGCATTTTCATAAAGCAAAACATTTGCCCTAGCATCTGCTTAAAAGAATAATGAGAAAAATATACAAATTTAATAAGGACATGAACCTTTTTTTTGGCAACGTAAGGTAGCATGAAGCATATCAGAAACTATTTTTGGCCTCTGGAAATTTGGACCATCTCCTCTTAGAGCAGTTTGCAGCTGCCAGGCTAACCCGGCTCTTCCAGGAGTGCTGCCCGCTCTCTGCCTGCTCATCACCAGTGCATTTACCCTGGCTGCTCACCTGCCTGCCTGGGACCCAGCCAAGCCCAAACGCTTTCCTGACCTGTCTGCGCAGCCATCTGGAAGGGGGCAGATGCCATTATTCAAAAGTACTTTGGTAGATGGCTTCAGGGGCATGAAAAGCTCCCAGCAGGAGCACAGACCATGCCACGTGGTTGGTAAAGCATCTGTCCTTGAAGAAAATATTGCCTGTCTCAGGCAACAAGCATAGGATGTGTATGAAAAATGAAGAGAATTACAGTGCCTTGGGGGTGGGATGGTGCCATGGTGTTTTTTTCAGCAGCTCTCACAGAGAGAGCAGCACCTTGAGCAATAGGGTTCCTCTCCCCTATGCTTCTAACCCTGCACAAAGGACAACTTCTTCCCATCTCTTGGTAGTGTCTTACATTGGAAAGCATTTCACAAAGGGAGAGATAAAAATCGATAAGGAAGGCAAAAAGTCAAAGCAAATGCAGTATGTGGGAGGAGAGATTGTCAGTTCCATGTCTTTAAGTAAATGCTGGGGGAAAAGAAAGGTCTTTCCTGCACGACCCTGAATGCTATCTTGGAGCATAAGGTGGAGTGCTTAATTCTGTCTCCAGCCCTGCTCTCTCACTGCCTTTCCTGTGGTACCTGTGGATATGTCTGCTAATGGTGGCAGTGATGACAGTTGTTAACTGGACAATGTTTTGACACTGCCAAATCCTTTTGCATAGGTCACGGTCTGCCTGGTGGTAAATGGCAGTTGAAAAGCTCTGTGTAACACATTAACAAATTTTTCTGCTGTCCAGACCTCTGAAATATTTTAAAAGCCTTGTTTGAAAGCTCACGCTTTTCTGCTTCACAGCCCATTTTTTGTTTCTTGTCTCATGTTAATGAATTAACTCTAAGTACGAGTTACACCCCAGGGAGATGGTTGGCAGGGGTCATGCAGGGTGTGACCTTTGTAGGAAAGATGAGACTCCTCCCTGTGAAGCTCACAGGAAGTTGGCTTTGGAATATTTACCAACCACCCATCTCACAGGCAACAGCAGGATTTGGGCCTGTCTTGTTATAGTGAGTAATCAGCTGAAAAGGCATTGATCTCAGTGGAGTTATTAATTGATACTGGTGCAACAAAAACACCATTTGCCCTAAATGTTATGGAAAGATGACAACCAACAGACTGAACAGATCTGTTTCTCAGTGATCTCTCAGGCAGGGGAGGTACCCAATCTGTCCATGCTGCTTTGGGCCATCAGAGCTTCCCTTGAGAATTTAGATTTCTATTTAAGTTGCATTCAGTTTTTATTCATATTGGCTTAGAATATGTTTCATGTCTTTTTTTTTTTTTTTTCTTTTTCTGCAGTAATAGTAAAAATCTGTTTTTCTTCCCTAACTATGTGCAGGCTGGCATGGCTTTGACTTACGATCCAACAGCTGCTATACAGAATGGGTAAGGAATGCATGTTTTCTTATGTCTTTTTAAAAATTATTTTGAATGTCATCTTCTGTTTTCTCTTTCTGTGGTGAAACTTTTTGAAAAGCAAATCCACTCAGTCATATTTTGTCTGAAGCGTATAATATATTGTCAATTTCTTCTTTCAGTTTTTCTTTTCTTTTTATGCCTTCTTGTTTGCAATATCCATTTGACTGGGAAGTTGTTTTTCCTAATAGTTTCCATCTCTTTTTGGCAAATGTCAGTAGATGTCTTTTTAATCTCTCTCTGTCATGAAGTGGAAACCAGTAAAGTTTCCCTTTACTGACTTGGCTTTTGTTAAAATAATCATTGAAGATTCCAACGTATTTTGGATAATAGAGCTGTTACTTCATCTGGGGTTCTTTCTGCAGGCTGGCTGGCTTCCATGGCATTGTCTGAATAAAAATGCTAGATAGGGAGAAAGCCTTAAATTAGTGTGTAAGCAGATGGGATTTAGGGGTAAAATTCTGAGCAACACTCTTCTTTATTTCTCAGGTACCATTTGCCGACACAAGGAATTGCAATTTTTTCTCAAATTGTGCCATGAAATTACATCATCATATTGTTTACCTGCATGATTACATTTCCACTTATTTCATAAGCTAGAAAAATGTATCCTTGAAATTTAGCTCTCTTTTCAGCTAGGTTAACAACAATTTGAAGAGAGGCAGGAAGTTCAGCCCTGAACTCTTTGACAGACACTCTTTGATCAGAGAGATGTATGATCTGATTATCAAATTCCATGCATACTCCCACCTGTGTTCTCCAGCTGAAGGGGAGAATTTATTGATATAGATAAGAATGGGTTTATTTGTTAAATATTTGTTAGGTCACTGCTAGTTAAAGCATTTAGGAAAAAAACCCTAACATTCCCAGTAGTTTAAAAAAAAAAAAAGAATCAATAGTAATAGTTCGTCTATTTTGCCTAATTTTCCTTTAAAAGCAGTAATTTTGTAGGCCTCGTGATATTCCTGTGTTGTGGAGGAAGAGGCCAAACTCAGAAGAGTAGAGAGTTTGTTTGTAGTTGTGATTTCAGAATCCTCTGCTTCTGTTTCCCTGTTCTGACCTCCAAATGAGTCATTCTTCTCTATTGTCATGCTTTTTCAGCTGGTAAAACATTATAGTCCATAAACAAAAACATCACCGGTTCATAATCCACCAGTGTTTCATGTGGACAACTAGCTTTTCTTTTCATATAAATTCCTGCATGTCAGTTGTGTGAATGTTTTGGAAACCGTAGTTTGAATGATCCTTTGAGACTAATATAATTTTAATTCAAGAATAATTTTCTTGAAGTTATGAGTCTTATCTCAGAATCAGACATTATTTATATAAGAGAATACCCATGGTGTTCAGGTTGCTCAGATGGTTTGGTCATTCAATTGTTTGAACATGCTGTCACTGATGATTGGGGAAAGAAATTGTACCCAATGGAGAATTTCAGCTCTGCAGCTTTTTAAATATTCTTTTATTTCCAGACAAGAAATAAATTAAATTACAGTACCAGATATCTCTCTAAGAGTGACAATTAATTACCACTTTGACATATGTCTTCTTTCTAAAGTGTCAAAATATTTTCAGTTTTATCAGGACTAAACCATCATTCAAAACACTCTTGTGGTGAGATCTTGATTGTGTGCAGTATCATGAGGATCACCAGGACCCTTTTGGTCCCACAGGATTTTTTTTTAATCTCCCCAGGCATTCACATAGTAATCTCTGTATCCTGTAGTTTTAAGTTTTTTCTGGTTTTCATAAGCCTCTTTACTTACATGTACAGTGAAAATCTACCTCAGGAGTTTTGTTTTAGTAAAGTCTGGGAGCACCTTGGTGCTTTGCTTGTGAAATGTGTAAATGTGATCTGTTGCTCGCTGACACAAGGCACAGGCATCGGTGTGTGGCCGTGGTGAAAGAGACTTAAAGGCTCTTAAGCTCTGTGAAGTAACACAGGTTAACTCAGCAAAGGGGCATCTTCCTCACAGGGAGGGCAATGTGGAAGTGAGCACAAAGCTGACGCTGTGCCCACACCCACCCTGTGCCTAAAAGGGTGCAGAATATTTTGGCCGTAACATGGGCCGAGCCACTAAGGTTTGCATGGCGCAATGTCACCCAAAGATCTGTAAAACAAGGGCCTTTTCCTTGCAGCATTCAGCTGGAGTCACAAGGATGGAACTTAGTGACCTGAGGCTGGGAAATGTAAAGATACCAAGTCAGGGTGATGATTCAGAAGAGTTATGAGTTACGACCAAAATTTAAAAAGAAAGATTAACTGCACTTGCTGACATTTACTAGAGTTCTTTATAGGGTTGATAGATGCATTTGGATGCATCTGAGTTGCTAAGTCTACACAGGATTATGCGAAGGATGGAAGCCTACTAGAGAAACATTTCTGCAAGTGTCATGGGGTAGTATTTAAAATTCACAGTTGCTTAAGAGGCGTGGATTATATTAGGTTTGGAGTTGGGCCATAACCAAACCTCAGGGAAGAATCTGGACTCTTGTTTCCAAATGAAAAGGTAGGTTCTTATTGTTCATGATGTCGTACTATCACTTTTATTACCATATAACCACGTATTTGCCTTGAAAATCTATAGCAGGAATAAAACAAAAGAGAGTGAGAGAGAGGCTTTCACTAAAAATGACTACAATTTTTTCCCCACTAAGGAATAGATGATTTTCTTCTGAGTCTATTACATTGTAAAGCTTGATTCTCCATTTCATTATATTGTTTTTATGCCCGTGTAGCTCTGTTTAAGCATCCAGTGGAGTTACATCAGCATAAAACTGGTATAATGGAGTGGAGAATCAGCCTGTAGTGTGCCGTAGCATTGCAGTATGAGGTACTGAAGATATGCACACAGTTCAGTAGATAAGCTCTCTTCACTTGGAAACCTCTCTGTGCCTTTTTTTTGTTTTATAATCAGCCTTTTTCTGAATTGTGTTTACAAAGGTACTCAGGTTTTATTTTGGGGAGTAGTGTGCCTGTTGTTGCTATTGATTTTTCAATTTGTGGCATTAACATTCTTTTAGTAGTTTTATGCACTCATACAAAGAACAGGATAGAGCTCTTGTACTTGCACTGTAAGGAAGCTCATTTAAAATGTTCCTGAGGTTGGAGTCCTCCTCGCCATTTGACTAAGATTGCAATGTACTGTATCAGTTTAGTATCTCATATCTGGGGGACTATTTTGTGCATTTGCTGGCCAATGGGCTCAATATTCAGATAGGTCTTTTCCAACTCAAACATCTGACTGTGTGCCTTGTTGCAACAGAAAATTGCTGCCTTGATAATGCTTGGTAATACTCTTACATTATGTGAGCCCCAGGATACTATTTATGAATCTAACTTTTTCAGTACTGCCCGCAGGCACGAGGCATGAGCAAATGGTGTTTATTGCAGTGCAAATAGGATCTTGCTCTTGTGCAGATTCTGTCTGGAAGCTTGCACATTCCCCAATAGAATGGGAACCATATGGATTTTTTTTCCCACTTTTTGGCAGGGAAATAGTGACCAGACACTGCAGATAATGCAGTCCCCAAATGCGAAGGGAGGGTTGGTGTAGCAGGGGAGTATGTGCTTTGTCTGTTAAGCAACAGAAACGGTTGTTAAAGCGCTGCCTCTGTGTGCCTGATGATGTACTGGAAATATGCTTCTTTTTAACATCGCTTAAAAACGTGTTCTTTTGAGCCCCTTATAAACCCCCCTTCAGGAACTTCCAGGACCATCTTTTTGCCTACTAGTGATGAGTTTCCCCTGTGCTCATGGAATCTAGGCATGCCAAAAAAGTCTATTTTTAAAACAAGGGTGACGTTCATTTTGCCTTGCCCTTGCCACCTGCGGGCTTGTGCTTCTGGCAAGGAGCAGGGACACTGTCTTGCACCTGCAAAAAACTGCACGGACCAATGTAAGGATGCAAACTGCATTCTCAGAAAATGCAGCTCAGCCTTTTGGAGATCTCTCCTTAGAGGTCAAAGGTCAATTACCACAAAGCCTACAGCTCTCAAAATACCTAGTGCACAGTACTAGGTACACTGCACATTTTAATGCCAGGAAACTTGGAGGCATAATTTAATATATCTAAAATGAGTCAAAGCCAGTATAATTCATCTCTCTTTCCACTCCTCTTTCTGAGCAGATATTCTGATGACTGAGAGTCCTGTATTCCCTTGAATGAACTTACAAATGCATCTTCCACCTCATTTCACCTCTCCCTAAGCCTAAAGAAAAAAAAGACGGCAAAGCCTAAGACTGAATATAGCAAGGTCCTCAGCTGCAGATCTTGTTGGCGTGCTGTAGGATTTGTGCCAGAACAGGCCACCCTTGCTTTTTTGTTCCCCCTGTCTTTTATTAGATCCCCAGCATGTCACTTGTGCCAGTTACACATTAGGATATTATCCCATTTGCATGTAAAGGGAAATTAGGAAGATGCCTCGGTGTCCCATGGGTGAGGGCATGTTGAGCCCTCTTTGTCATTGGGCCCTGCCCTGGCAGCAAATGACTCCAGCAGTGTGGTAGGTTGGGCATCCCATACCTGGGGGTGGCTCTGCTTGAGCCCATCCCCAGCAAGGATACCTCTATCCTCAGCATACCACTGTACTTCACGTGTGGCAGAGACATCCACATCCTTTATTATTAGATCCTTTTGGCCACAAGTGGCACTGAGGAAAGAAGGCAAGCCTTTGTCTTTGTCTCGATGTAAGAGATTCCTGACTGCAAAATGTTTTCTCTACAGACTGTCGCAGTGACTCAGATTGTTACACTTGATCTATTATTATTAAAATTGAAATATATGGACTGGATTTTCTAGCATTGTCATTTGCAGCACCAGAGTTTCTTCCTTTCTCTTCCTTGATGCCCTTGTGCACAAATTTTCCCAATACAGCTGAGTGTCCTGGTAGTATGTTTTATTTGATGCATATTTGAGAGCATTCCAAATGGCGTCAGATAAACGGTATTGGCAGGGGTGTTGGAAAGGCTGTATTTTCCACATTACCGTAGTATATATTCTACAGGCTTATGTACTATTCAGATAACTGCATCTCTAAGCTGAAACTGAAATGGCAAGCTGTCTGTCAAGTTCTTGGCTTAGCACACATTTTCTGTAAATTTGTTAGTATTTGCTAGGATTTATTGGAGAGTTTGTTCCAAAGAGTCAGCACTACTTCCAAATGGAAACTTGTTTCTTCCCTGTACTTGTCTTTGTCCAAGCAGTTCATATGTGGTTATGAGTGTGAGCCCAGCATCAGTGCCAGGTTTATGAACAGAATGAGAACAGAAGGAACAAAAATATGTGGTTTTCTCAAAAGAGTTTTGGTTTTATATTATCTTTTAGCTTAAGAGGTTTATATATATTTCTATACATTCCACATTTTACCCATAGACTAAATTCCGTCAGTCTGCCATTGACTGTTTTCATTTGCTGCACACAACATTTCTTAGTTGATCCACTTAGCAAGGGCATGGCCCAGGTGATTTCTGGTTAACATTGATCTGGGAGAAGACCTCTGTAAAACGAGTTAGATAGTATGCATCGTGCTAGTGCCATAGATGTACCTGGCTAGTGGTAAAAGTCCTTTCTCCCACAGTGTTGTGTGAACTTAATATTTGGTATAAGCATGGGGATACAAATGCCTCTAAGTTCTCATAATAGGATATATATAAAATCAGGCAAAGGCACAATTTTAAAATAGTCTCTGTGTGAGCATTGTGAGGGCAGATAAATGGTCCTAAAATAGCATTATATTTCTATTAAACAAAAAATCACTCAGATGCCACCTGCTGCTTTTGGCATTTTAAAATCTGATTTGGAATAGAAAGAACAAATGATTGCTTCTCTGTCTCCCTCTTCTCTCCTAACTTCGAATGTTTCCGCCCAACATTCAAAGAGAGCAGCCTGTTTTTCCAAGGCTATTGGTTGAAGTCGGTGGTTATTTGAGCCTGCATCCAGAATGAATGCATCCAGTCTGAACTAGACTGATTAGTACTAAATCTGTAATGCCAGGGCGATCAGGAAATAGAGCACTTGTATAAACACCAGTAATGATTTTTTTTGTTGTTGTTGTTGTTGTTGCATAGCTCTCATGGAAAGCTACTGTTGATTGCCTCAGAGCAGGGAGGGGAAAAATATAAAAAGGGAGGGAATGCAATCCACTTCACGTGCAGAGTCTTCTGTTACTTACTGGTGCATCCTATATGAGAAGGATCTGCATGAGGTTTAAATCGGACAAAAGAACACTGCACATGAGTGTTTCTCTCTGAGTCCAAAATACCAGCATTTGGACAACTGTAAAACCACAAACATTCTTTTTTTAAGCAATTTTATTGTTCTGGCTTACAGTTAAAACTGAAAAAAGGGTAAATGCAAAAATCTTTACAAGCACACACATATTAAGTACTAACACAATCCAGCAGTAGTGATATTTTCCAAGCGATAATTTTATCAATAATCATTAACCCACAGGGAAGGAGAAGGAATATAACATTTATTACCATCAAGCAAGAGATAGTGCAGCTTCTGTTCATAGCATGCAACAGTGGAAATAAAACCAACTAAATCTGAGATTTTCAGTGCTGCCTGGGGAATTTAGCCTCATAATTCCTGATACATTTCACCAGAAAAAGGGGGTTTTGCTCTCTGCCTAGATGAATACGAAAATTTCAGCCAGAGTTTTTGTAGCCACCCCTTAATAAAATAATTCAGGCATGTATATAGAATGTGTTATTCTCAGCACTGAAGCACTAGGATATGAAAAGAAAACAGTACCCTGTGTAAAAATGAAATCGGTAGTGTTGCCTTCGATATCGCATAAGAAATTTCCTTTCACTAGCTAGCACTCTGGAAAATCAGCTGTCTTTGCATTTCAGATAATTGCTTCTTGTATTGTGAAGTTCTATATTTGTGCTAGTTGAAGTGAAAAAAATATGCTTTGTGTAAATATTCCTCCTCCTTTCCATTTTCAAGATCTGCTCAATGGAGCCATCACATCTTTTTTATTGTGGTTTTGGAAATAGATGGACAAAATTACCTGCGTAGACTCTTTTTGTCTTTACCCAGGAGGCAGTGAATTATTTAGTCAGAGCCTAAGTAGTCAAAAGGTTCAAAAAAATCTCGCTTTTGTTCTTTGTTTGCAGATTTTATTCCTCACCGTACAGTATTCCAACAAACCGCATGATTCCACAGACATCAATCACGCCATTCATTGCTGCTTCCCCTGTCTCTACATATCAGGTACGTCAGATATGCACTTGTCTACTGTGTTTCCCAGTTAATTATGTTTTGGATGTGGATGCAGGCAGAGTGTATACCACAGAAAGTTGTGTAAGTGCTTGCACTCTTGAGTCACACTTATAACAAAGCACTCTCTAGTAATATTCAGGTATCATGGGGTAGAGTTTTAAGTGTTTCCCACATTCTTTACAGCAGTAATGAAGGCTACCATAATTCTTAATTTCAAAAACAACGTTTTGCTTAATTTCCAGTTGACAACACCAGAAGCTTATCATTCTTAATGAACTGTTTCCTCATGTTGGCTCCCCTTCATTAGCCAGATTTTTTTTTAAGTGTTTTTTTTAATAATTTATGTTGACTGCATTATACCTTGACCTTTTGACCTCAGCTGTATTTTTTCAAGTAACTGCATCCTTTAAAAGTACTCATTTTTATCCAATAATCCCTGACAAAGCAAATTACTTGAGGATAAATGTCCTGAAACCATTCTTTACTCTGCTACATGCCATGTTGTTCACAATTTCTCTTTTCAGCATATCCCTCTCGGATCTCCACTGGAAAATTATTGTCTTGTTTTGGCTTTCTGAGATGGAAGTCAACACCAGATTGTATATTTTTATTATTAGCCATTCTCTGGGAACATATCACTTCACAGAAGCTGGTCATTGTCTATACATTTTCCAATTTTAGTTATTTCTGTCCTGTGCCATCAGTGCTTTTCCAACCCTGAGTCTTACCTGAAATAAGCTACCCAAACTTGCAAAGCTGCATGGTGGGTTGTTCTTAATGTCAGGGTTGGTTTGTTGGGGGTGGGGGATTGCTGATGGTATGGTACTGCTTACAGGTAATTCTGGGGGGTAACTGTGCTTTAAACTTGATCTTCAAAGATAAATGATTCTTGTAATTCTCTTTGACTTTTGTGTTATTTTATTTTAGATGGCTATGTAGCACTTGCCAAACAAAAGTTGTTTTGATGAGGTAAATTCAGTAAATTTCAGTAATGGCAGCACCAAAGAAGAGTCAATGCCAGAGATACACAAGTGCAGCTCACACGCAATTTTCTCGGTAGCAAAGCTGGCTTAAGAGCCATACTACTTCCCTCTTATTCAGGCCACTGAGTTCAGGCCATCCAGCCACTTACTTTCACCACTGCTCCACAGTTCATAATTGCTCTCTTTTCCCATTCTGGTTTGAACCATTGCATCAGTTTGTGGTTTTATGCATTTGCACCAAAACCATTCTTTTTTTTTTTTTTAACCCATATCATTTTCCTTAGATAGTTTGCAGTGTAAGCCCAAAGGCATTTGCCCTGGCACGGTGAAGGAACTGCAGTGGTGCAAGAGTGGGAGCAACGAGCAGCAGCAAGATGTGGCAGCTCTAGTGTGTTTTAACTCATGGGGATTCACAGCAGAAAATGTAGTAGAGGTGTGTTCACATGTGGGTGTGCTGGTTTTGGTTCTGAAGATGTTTTGCTGAACTTGCTTTTCAACAAAAAATAGACTTTGATAAACATATACAAATGTTGAAGCACACTGTTATACAATTAATTCTCAACACTTTCTTCATCAACAAAATCACAGGGTATCTGGAGAAGTGGGACCTTGTAGCTTTCTCCTTGTTATGCATGGTCAGTCGGAGGTGCTACACACCCATCTCTGTGACAGCAAGTGAGGTGCCCTCTGATGGCTCTAGCACAGCTACATCTTTTGTGTACTTGTGTGTTGTGGTGCCCAAATTGATGCAAAAGGAAACTAAAATACACAGTTCTTGGGGCTGAGTCTGGGCTATGATAGCATATGGGCCATTCACACATAGCACAAGAGAGAGCTACGGCTCAGACATGCCACCACAAATATGCAAACACTCTGTAATGTGTTTAATTCTTAGTAAAATTGTTATATCCTTGAAATATATGTCAGTCATAAGGCAGAAAAACAAAGAAAGACTTTGGTGATGCATATGGAGTTCTGGTGGGAATAGATCCCAGGATGCTCAAGCTAAGAATGATCCTGGAGGGGCAGACTCCTTAAGCCAGCTTTGCCATGAAAGCTTTCAATTAGAATAAGTTTCAAAAACTCTGAATTAGATCTGCAGTTCTTACTGAAAACAGAATAAGTCATTCTGGGATCTCTGAAAATGTTATACCTTTAAAAGTTCTTACAGATACTTTTGAAAATAAACTTTGAACATTTTATGTCTCCTGCACTGTCGGTTGGATGACATGTTCATGATTACACTGATGGATGAAAGCAAACAATGCAAATGAAAAAATAGGAGAACATGGAATATTGAAGACTGCTTTACGAGATAAAATGTTGTGATTCATAGAAGTGGTGCAATCACTCAGACTTCTGACTTTGGTGGAAAACATTATCAGATGAAATTTGAAAGCTTTTTCCTTTGTCAATATCTTTACGAAGCGTAAATTAATTCTGTGTTGAGTTATAAGACTTAAGTCTTTTGTCAAAATTAGCACCTTAGTTGTAATAGAGAGAATATTTTCAAGTAAATCTTTAAGTTTTAAACTTTTCTATGCTAATTAAAAGTATTTGATGTGCAGGTCCAGAGTACTTCATGGATGCCTCATCCGCCATATGTTATGCAACCAACAGTAAGTGGATACTTGGTTATATCCGGCTAAAAGTGCTTCCATTGTAGTCTTGCTCTGCTTGTCCAGCCACAATCAAGTCCTGGGTCATGTAAGGGCAGCCAGCTGCTCCCTGTTACAAGAGCCCTCTGCTGTAAAGATTCTGTTTCTTTAAGGAGCACCACTTCATTTAGTGGAAAGGGGAGGATGGGTGCTGTGTTATCCAATTGCATGGATTGTAAGAGAGTAACAAGTTCTGAAGTGTTGCTTCTGAAGCTCTGCTTCAGGAACTGCAAGATAACTGCATTCCTACATACTTTGAATTGCCAGGATCAACATGTGACCATTCCTTATATGCTTATCCATCAGAAACGACCTGTGCAGTTTTATATAAAGGATCCTCAGTGCCTCAGTAATACATTTCAACGTAGTGGAGAAGGGTGAAGCACAACTGTCTTAGAGAGTCTCTACCAAATCTGAATCTCCTTTATGATTTGACCAGTCAACTCTTTTTTTTGCCCCCCTGAGTAAATTGTCATCTTTATCAATTTATAACTACTTAAGGCTGCTTTATGTTTCTAACCAATATTCATTAGAAGTAGTGCAGCTGATTTTTTGTTTACCTCACAGAAGAGTTTTGATGCACTTTGCCTAAATATTAGCAATATATGAGAAGAAAACACCACACTGAATTTGACTATTACAGGTCACTTTAGTTACATTTCTACCTTTGATGAGTTTCTCAGGTATCGATCCACTTAACAGTGTCATTAATCAAAATTTAAATGTATATTCCACATAATCACCAATACATTGATTTATACAAGAAGAGTAAAATTAAAATGAAGGTCTATGGCTTAGGATTGTTTGTTATTCATATTTTTGTTCAAATATTTGGCTTCATAGTAGTGTAATTTCTGGTGAGAGTTACAGCAACATGGGTATAATTACACTACATATCTGTTTAGTAGTACAAGTCTCTCATCCCAATTTGCAGCCCCGCTTCCACACCCCTCAGCTCTTTGGAGGCAAGTCCTTCAGTTCTCTCACAAGGCAGGGATCACAGTGTGGGACTGACTGGGCACCCAGTTCCTACTGCTGCAGTGCTGCACCTCTCTGCAGACCCTGGGGGAACTTTCCATCTCAGTGGAGTAAAGCTGTTGCTGTATTCCTTGTAGGGAGATGAAATGTATTGAACGAATTCACAGTTAACATCAGTCCTGTATTCTAATATTTGGATTTAATAGCAGAGCACAAGAAATCTTAGATGCATGTATATGATGAGTTACCAGACTTGTGGAAGCCAAAGAATCTCCAATCCTTGCAGAAAGACTCCTTTTAAAAGGAAAACCTAAGCACTTCACCAATCCCAGGTTTTTGTATATCTGAGGTTTATTTGACAATATTCAGCAGAGCATTTTTTTTTGCAGTACTAGAAGAGGTATTTTGATGTGGTAATTGAATGTATTTACCCCTTGGTAAGGACATGAGGAGAAAACTGTCTTTTATAGTGAATGGCACCCTCAATATGCCGAGTTAAATTTGTGTGCATTGTCAACCAAAGAGTCATGTCAAAAAAAGGAAGTGTGGAAAAGCAGAAAGGTAGGTGGAAAAGCAGAGGGACAGTGGATAAGTGGTGTACCATTTCTGTTCCAGTGTCATCGCTGTTGTGGGTTACTTTCTGTAGCAATCCTAGTCTCTTCCCATATTTTTCCAAAGATTATGTTCTTAAGTAAGAAGACATGAGGCGTTTAGTACCAAAGAAGTATAAAAGCAAAAAGGCAGAACTACCCTTCCCCAGGTTTCATTAAAAGATAATTTTTTTTTCAGAAATGTCTGAAAACTTGTCAGAGTATTACCAAACAGAGAATTCAGGAGACTTCAGAATTAATGGTCTGTTTTGAAAGAAAATAAAGAATCTGTGTCCATTTTAAGTTTCTGTAGTTTCATGCCTAACTATAGACTCTATCCTAGGTACCTCCATAGCTTAAAAAAAATGAAGAAAAGATTAAAATGAAGTTGGCAGAATTAAGAATGTGAGTTTTGGTAACCCTGTGAGCTGATGAAACCGGGAACTTTCTAATTTGGTTAGCTTTTTGTTTCTTCTTGTAAGTTAGTTTTGCATGTTATTATCTAAATTGCCACCACTTTACTTCATAATATTTTATGAGATGATTGGTTGTGGCATGTGATGTCCCCCTGGAAACCACTGCAGACAAATATTACATTCCCCTTGCCCCAGGAAGGAGAACATTTTGTTAAGCCTCTATTATTCTTTGTGAGTAGAGATGAACTCATACAGAAAGCACAGTTTGAATTGCTGAAACAGTGGTGGTTAATTGTTTGTTTTGATTATAAGTATCCACTAAATCATGTTACTGGATGATCAGCTTTTCATTTCCAACAGAAAGACCTACTTGATATTTATGTATAATTTAACATCACGTAGTGTCCCTCATGACAAAAAGACAGGCAGAACCGTGCTGTAGAGGAGACAAAGGGGGATTTTCTCTCAGCGTGCTGTGCACAGACAGGGCAGTGTTCTCCCAGACTGGCAAGCTTGCTGACAGGAGGGAAGAGCTGTGCTGCACGGCACTACCATCCTGTGTCTGCCTGTCCCTCCTCTGCCTGCCCATCTCATCTCCCTTCCCACCTGCCTCCCCGTGCAGCAAATACAAAGCTCTTTCTTCAGTGATATCCCCTGCAGTAGGTCGGCCTGCCAGACATTTTGCTCCTTTATTTCCCTTTGTATATCGATTTCAGCCACATTTTCCTGATCTGTGCGTGTATGCATTCAGTATCCATTTACTTGGTGGATTAAAAAGCCCACTATAGTAAAAGATGGTATCTCAAATTCCTTCTGTAGCTTTTTAACTACAACCACGTAAACCTCTGACCCAAACAAACAAAAATGACATATATATTAATTGGAAAATATTTGTGTATACTGCTTTCCGTTCTCAGCCTTGTTTGTCTTCTTACTTCTGTGATACCGTTAAAAACAGAAAACAACCAAAATTACATTTTCTAAGAAAATAATAGAACATTTTTT
>QWTY01026907.1:0-31688 GCA_008033365.1 Pseudorectes ferrugineus
CCCGGCCCCACAGCATCCCGACCCCACAGCATCCCGACACTGAAGCATCCCAACCCCCGTCCCGCAGCATCCCTGCCCCGCAGCATCCCGACTCCAGAGCTGGCCCCGGAGCATCCCGGTCCCAGCAATTCGGCTTTGGCACGGGCAGAGTGATTCCTGGCCCGGAAAGCTCCAGCCCAGGCTGAAGATATTCGCTTCAGAAATACAAAGTGCCTTTTTTCTGTTTGCAAGGTTAGGTTTTGCTTTGGAAAGCTTTGGATTTAGGCAGAGAGGAAGCCAAGGGTATGACCTAAGTGGGTTGGATTGTGGATGCTGGCTGTTGGGATTTATAGAAACAGCCCAAAGGTGGGTATTTCTGAAGGTCCTGTGTGACCCAAAAGATGCCTTTACAGGGTGCTGCCTTCAGCAGCCCACGGCCGACGCTGGAGGGCTGCATTTGCTCCATTAGTGTGTGGCTGCGCTGTTGACTGGGTCAGTGGGTCAGGTCTGATGGGGATGCCAGGGACAGGCTGCCAGTCAAACAGCCACTCACAACTGGGACCATCTCCCCATTGTCACCGTTGCAGGAAGGATTAGAAACCACCTGGCTGAAGAACAAAGCCCCGAGGTTGCTATTCCCTCACTCTCACACCAAAGAAAGCCCAAAGCAGCTCCCAGCCGGCCAGATATTGTCTAAACACCCACAGACAGCACAGCTGGGAGCGAGTATATCTGTTCTTGCCACTCACCGTGCCATCAGCTCTTTAGAGGTACCTGCAGGGAACAGTATTTAGGAAAAAAACAAACAAACAACCATCCAAATATCCATCCCTTTATGACTCTGCATCTGACCCCAAATTATGATTCATGACCAAAAGCGATGAAAAGATCTTGCGGTGATTTGAACAATGATTTTTCCAAGCAGAGGCAGCTCTAAGCAGGGAACACGAGACTCCTGAGAAAGCAGGAGGAATGCACTCCAAGCCTGAATGCTGCAGATGAAATTTGTTGCATCATATAATCTGCTTTTGTGCTTTGTGTTTCAGCTAGACAGGGAGATACTAAGATAGCATGAGAAAGGCCATTTCTGCAAGATCTCCAGTCCAGATTGGGAGAATCAGTCACACTGCCAGGATCACCAGCAGCTTCATTTACTTTTCTTTTTCATTGCTTTGCTAAACCCAATCTCCACACAGAGCAAGCAAGGAGGGAGTGTCAGCATATAGGTGCCAGTCAGAGGCAGAGAGGAAAAAGGTTAAGATACAACAGCTGAAAGTTGTTAGATGGAAACAACATTTTTTTGCAGAGCCTGAGAGCACTGTGGTTTTATAAAACCTCCCATTGTATTGCACTAATAAGTCAAGTGTTTGCAGCCGAGCCAGCAGACACACTCCACAGCATCTATTACCAGTGTGTTTATTTACAAAGGCAGCCAGCAAGCCAAAGCCAAACAGAAAAGAGGAAAGACTGAAATATGGACTGGTTTTAATTTAAAATCCTAGGGCTTGGTTTGTCATTTTCTTTTGTGTTTCACCCCCTCCTCCCCGTTTTTTCTTCAAGGAATGATTATCCAAAGGCAGCCAGGCAAAGGACTGTTTCCCTCTAGGTGTCTCTCTCCCCGTTTTTATTCTCAGTTTTTTCTCACACGCACACATACACACACACACACACACACACACACACACACACAGACTTCTCTGGCCTCCCAGTCCAACGCTACCTCTCCATTACCACAGCAGTCTCCCACACCCCAGCCCAGTGCTCCCCAAAACACTTCATAACTTTTATAAAGGGGCTGCACACAGGAGCAGCCCATGCTGTCAGGGGAAGAGAAGTCAGCACTGCCAGCAGGGCCCTGCCTGCCCAGCGGGGCCATGGGCAGGACACTGTGGATGATGTGATTTCATCTGAGCAGACACCTGCACCCATGCTGTACATGTGGCTTTACAACTGTTATCACCTGCTTTCAAAAAATGGGAGGTGTGGGGCCTGGATTTAATGGATTTGACCAGAAATCCAGAGACATGCACACACAGCCACTGAGCGCTCTGCTGTGGTAGTTCAGGAGAAAGCACTGTGGACCTGCTGCAAGCCTCTCCTCTCTGTCTTTGGAGTATTTTGCACCCCAACTGAGAGCATGGGGAAGGAGAGGAACGAAAAGTCCCTCCAGGGATAAATATGTGGTCAGAGCAACACACCTCTGTGTGTTACATCCCCCTCAGTGGGGGATGGCCTGGGAAGTGGGATGACGACAGAGGAGAACAAGACAAAAAGAAAAGGTGGGAGCAATTTTAAATAAGAAGAAAAAGTTACATTAAATTATTGCTTTATTTCTGGTTCTATGCAAGTCTCTGATACACTCCACTCTCACCCCTGAGACTCCATGTCTGCCCCCAAACAGCCCAGTAAGGAGGAGAAAGACCTGAAGGGATCCTGCCCGAAAAAGGAGCCTTCCCAAGACTTGGATCTACAGAGGAGTCTCTTAGTTAAAAGAAAGTCCCCAACCAAGGCAAGCAGTGTGCAGTCCCACCACCATTCCCTGTAGATATTGAAGGCTGGGAGGGAAAGGGAAGGAAAAGCTCCAGCCCCAGTGTTGTGAGAAGTGTTCTTCCTCCAGACCATGCATGAACAAGGCATCAGGAGGGGGAGCAGACCCTAATAAAAGGGCGCAGGGAAGAAGTCAACCAAGAGATGAGCACAAGGTGGGAGGGAGGAACTATGGCAAGATGAGAGTTATCCAGCTCTCCCTCACCTCTTCCCCCCCAGCCCCTGCCTCATCGGATGCGGAGGTATGAGGGGATGGAGTAATTGAAGAGCAAGTAGTCCATTTTATATAAATTAAAGAGTCTCCTTTGGTAGAAGGGGCTAATGTCCTGGAAGAACTGGGCCGTCATGTCGTCTGTCGTCCTTTTGATCTTGGACGAAGCCGGGAACTTGACACTCGTGTCGGCCCCCACCAGCTGCAGGATGTAGTTGGCATCTTCGGCCAAGGTCTCATACTTGCCCACCACGTCATAATGGATGATGCAGGGGTGGCAGAGCGAGTGCACCCGCTCCCAGTGCTCGTTGAAGGGCTCCTCCTGCTGCGTCCGCGGATCCAGCAGGTAGTACACGAACTCCTCGAAGCGCACGTCGTCCCCGCGCTCCAGGGCCCTGTCACTGGGCTCCTGCCGGTGCCGCCGGATGATCTTGGTCCCGTAGCGCTTGTGGAAGGCCGTGTTGTAGCTGAGGGTGAACTTGTTGCGATAGGCCGAGACCAGGCGCTCGAAGGGCTCCCGCACGAAGATGAACTTGAGGTAGCTGCGCAGGCGGTAGTTGATCTCGGGAACGCTGTACTCGGAGAGGGTGCGCAGGTTGGAGGGGACATGGGCCTCGTGGGCGGGGATCTGCAGTGGGTCCTGGTACTTGCCTTGCCCTGTCAGGACCATCATCACCCGCTTCCAGTTAGTGCAGGCCACTTTGGGCACATAGCAGTAGAGCAGCCCGTGCGTGTCGTCCACCAACAAGTGCCGCAAGTCATCCGGCTGCAGGAGACGCCGCTTGCGGGTGTAACGGCTGCAGACGTTGCTCAACATCTCCCGTCTCTGCTGGTGAACTGCCTGCAGGGACGACTGCTCAAACTGGGGAGAAAAAACCCAACAGAGATGGTCACCAGCTTGCCCAAGCTGACTGTGGCCTACACACAACACTTGGCCCACAATTGTCCCCGCTGCCTCCCCGTTACTGGGCTGGTCTGTCACCCATGTGGGATTTTTGGAGACAGCACTAACTTTGAACACAACTTGATTTGGTGTGTTTAATCCTTGCACGGGCTGGCATCAAAAAAAGGACAAAATGTGATGAGGAGCTGGATGAGGAGAAAAACTGAAGGGAGTGAGGGAAGAACAGGCAGTGCAGAGAGGGTCAATAACGGAGCATTTTTTTAAAAGCAGACACACACACACAAACACACACACTGGGCTAACCCAGGGTGCTCTCCCTTACAGCAGTCCAGGGGGATGCATGGCCCCAGGGACAGAAAGCACAGCCTATGTGCTGGCATAGGGCCCTGCACACGTCCTGCTGCTATGGGGCATGGCTGCCTCACACTGACACCCACACATGTCTTGCTGTGAACACCCAGCCGAGGGCAGAAATGTGGCACACGCACTTGGGCATGCTGGATGGAAATGGCCTGGGTGTCCTGCCAAGGAAAGGCAAATGAAAGGGTCTCTAACGCTGATTGTCAAACCCTGGTGAGCAGGAGGGGAGCTGGAGATGAGGTGGGGTTGCTGGTATGATGGAGAGGAGCAAGGGGCTGAGTAGGTGGTGCTTGGGCCCTTCCTGAGGGCTTTGGGTTCCTTCTCCTGAGGGACTTCTTCCACACAGGCCAGTCCAACGCCTCAGCTCTGGTCAGGTTCCTTTGGCCATAGGGACGAGGAATCAACACATGGTCCTTTATCTTTAACCCTTCTGACCCTTGCATCAAGAACTGGCAGCTGCTGCACTGGCTTGCCAGAAGCCCAGAGTCCCTTAACCCCTGACCCAGCTGAAACCACCCTCCAGCTCTGGGGACATGACCTTTCCTGTCATGGTTTTCATCAGAAATCCCAAAATGTCATTAGAACATCTAGGGAAGGAAACCAGGAAGTCAGAAGGGGAAGGTCCCCTTCTCCTCCTGCCCACTCTGTCCCTGTTCTGCTCACAAGGGTTGGGAAGTTCCGTGTTCGTCATTGCTGGGAACATCCAACAGCCTCGTCTGGGACCGGCTGCACCAAGCACCCGCTAACTCGGGGCAGCCCTGACCCCGCAGGGCTGTGGCTTTAATGCCATGCAGTGACCACCATGTCCCAACATCACGGTGGCTCCCACTTCGGGGTTGTAAAGACAGTCCTCCCAGTGTCAGAGGGTGACACAGCAAACGGCTCTGCAGTTGGACAGATGTGGCAGCCTCCAGACGAAGGGCAAGGGCAGGCCTTGGTGCCTACATGGCTGCTGAGAGCTGTCACTGCCTAGGCATGCCTAAGGACACCTTCTGCCAGGCTCCAGGGGCTCCCTCACTGCTCCCTGGGGGCTAACGAGGTGTTTTGAGGGGCAGTGTTGTAAGGGCTTGTAAAGCTCCTGCCAGGAGCTGGGATACTGACACAAACTGTCCATCCCGTGGATGATCCAGCAGACCTGCCATCTTCAGAGAGACACTATCACCTGGGCAAACAGCTCCTTCTGCAAGGGATGAACCACACTCAGACCCTTTTGGATCTCATTTCCACAAAAGAAATAACCTCGTCCAGGTCACCTTAGGGACCACTTTCTCCAGGAACCTGCATGGGCAGTAATCTGAGACAGGGACAGGAGGAAGCATCCCATCCTTGCTCCTTCCAACAGGGAGATGATAAGGGAAAATGCCCAAATGAAGGAAATGCAGGTGAACAGATGTGGTGGTGACTGCCACCAAGATATGACTCCGACATTGTTGGCTACTGGGCTACAAAGAAAATACAGCACCTAGGGAGGTGATAATCACGGCTGAAGAAGCAGTGTCATGCTGCCTTGCAACACAGCCAAACCTTTCACTAGAAATTTCTTTTATTTGGAGCCTCCCTGTCAGCTTTTAAGATTGGAAAATCTTTTTGCAAGGGCTTAAAAAAAGAGGCATTTTAATAATGTGATTTTTTTCAGGTATTTTTTCCTGTACTTGCATAATTCAAAACTATTGGACCAGAGAGACAGACAGACAGACACTGTCTGCAGGCATGGCAACAAATAAATGTGACTACTTTTCAGCAGCCGCCCACTGGAATAAATGCATGTCTTGCAGTTATTTCAGAGCAAAATTGCTCCCTTCATTTCCTTCTCTTTAAAAGCCAGGGAAATTAAGTATCACTTTTAAGGAAATAACACCACGACATTCCAGCAGCATCAGGGTTTGCTGGCATCATGGCCAAGGGAGTCCGTATTTGCCATTTTTCAGAGAGCAAACGTACTTTGGCTGCTTATAGACACAAGAGCATCAACCTAGACAGTAACACAGAGCAACACATATGGAAAGATCTGGCTCTGGCTGCACTGGGCACTGCCCACGGGCAGAGGGGAGGCAGCAGGGATGGCAGCTCAGAGGGGCCACCAGCACTGCCCTCTGCTCTTGAGGGCTGCAGCAGATGACAGCCCCAAGGACATGGGGAGATGCAAGACACAGTGGGTGGCTGGGGCACGTGGCATGGCACCCGTTGGAGGGTGGTTTCCCGCAGGACTTCCTGCAGGGAAGTTGTGGGTGAAGATCCCTCTGCAAAGGCAAATGTGGCTGCAAGAGGGGAAAACTGCCTGCCCAGGGGGAAACGCAGCAGAAAGAAACAAACACTTTTTGCAGCTCCAACCACAAACTCTGCTGTGAAGGGCAAGCGGGACACCTTCCCTGATTCCTGCACAGGGAAGGACCCACTAAGCCCACCTGGAGGGGAGTGATTCTCTGCCCAGGCTGTGCCTGGCTGCTCATTTTTCAGCAGGTATAGCTGGCACAGCTCAGAGTCATGGAAAGGCCTGAGATGTTCCAGCACTGTAAATCCCCCGTGGCTGAGTCCAGCTGTATATATCTAAATATATATATATGTGCACATACCTATGTGTGTGCATATATACACAGCACCTGACACAGAAACATCTGTCAATTATTAGCTCAGGAAGGGCAGCAATGGTGCTCTTGCCCTGCTATGATGGCCCAGAGTTGGCTTTGAAATGTTCAGATGGCGAAATCTCCCAGGTTTGCCCTGCTATGGCTCAGCCCACTGGTTAAAACGTTTGCCCAAGTACCAGCAAGGGCCATAAGCAGTTTTTATGAAGTCACTCCCCCAAGCAGTGTGGTCTTGTCTTTTAGACACAGCCAGAGGCTCAGCTGCAAGGACCTTGGGGGTGGCTGGACATGGCACAGTGCCCCACACACCAGAGGGGTGGCAGACAGGGTCAGCACTCAGTGCTCCTCTCAATCTTTGCCCCACCATTTCTCAGTCCCTGTCCCCTTACCTGGTCACTCTCATATAGGGCCTGGAGTGGGCTGCGACCAGCCTTGCCTTGCCAGGTGGATCTCATATCTTCGGAGGCTGAAAAAGGAGTGAGGAAAGTCAGAAGGGTTGGAAGGGTCTTCTTCCCTCACTTTCTCTTGAGATGCCCAAGTTGGGATAAGACAACATCTCCCAGGAA
Organism: Pseudorectes ferrugineus; assembly: GCA_008033365.1. Classification (NCBI taxonomy): domain Eukaryota; kingdom Metazoa; phylum Chordata; class Aves; order Passeriformes; genus Pseudorectes; species Pseudorectes ferrugineus. The sequence goes on from QWTY01026907.1 coordinate 7,153, forward strand.
GAGACAAACCCATTTTGCTCTGGAAGGGATGCTCACGCAGTGCTCATCCCTCCCCCTTACTTTTTAACAAAATCTGCAGTTAGGATTCAAAAGGCCCAGACCTATTTTTTAACAAACAAAAGACCACAAATAAAGGTAACAGCTTGTTACAATTTCAAGAGCAACTGGGAGAAGTTTGATCCATATGCTTTTGGGAAATGCCACCTCCTCCAGGCTGCATGTTCGAGGGAATGGCCCAGAGGAGACAGGACCTGACCAGCATTGCCACAGCCCTGTGAGGGGTGAGATGGCCTCTGTGCTCAGCAGAGGTAAGGGGCAGATCCTACACTGGCAGCTCTGTGCTGAGCCCCCACAGGCTCAGAGTTTGCACTCCCAGGCTCAGAGACACGGACAGGAGCACACAAATTGGTCAGGTGCTTTGCCTGACCGGTAAATCAATTGAAGTTCTTATTAGCTATTTATATTTTTTTTTTTTTCCTTCTAAACCAGCAGCATCTCCTCTGGTGTTTGAAGCTGAAGACAGCCACCCAGGCAGTCCTTGCCCCCTCCCTGCCCTGCAGATCAGCTGTTTCATTTTGGAGGTCCATTTGCAGCAGCACCAAACCCAAGGCTGGATCTGGCCAGCCATGAGTGCTGCACCAGAAACCCAGTCAGTGACAGCTGCTCAAGTTCTCATGCTCATAAATTATTTAGGGATGCAACCACCTTCCAGGCTAGGAAGCATCTGCTTCAGCTGCCATTCCTCGGCCCCAGGGACCTGTTTCCAGCACAGTGGGGGCAGAACCATGTGGCCTGGATATCCCAAACCCAACGCATGGAGCCAGCCATGGCAGGGGCACAGGCTCTCGCTTGCAGCAACACCTCCAAGCAGCTCTCCCACCACTCACCCACCCTCTGCTTCTTGGCTCTGACTCTCTCCATTGGCAGAGGATGCCACGACAGTTTCCACATGAGAAGGTTTGTAACCATGGGGGTTGTGCAGCCCTGGAGTTGGCTTCCACAGAAGGAATCACACCATGAGTTTTAAAATGGAGAATTATGTTTTTTCTGAAGGGGAAGATAGGACACATTGTTCAGGAAACTGTGGCCTGGGAGGCTCTTCCAGTCCTCCAAGTTCCTGGAAAAAGCATCTGCCACAAGCCATTTCTGGCAACATGAAGGTTTCTAACAGAAGCTTTTCGCATGACAGTTTGGGGCTCTGGATCTTTTCATTCACTGACCGTCACCAAACAACCCCAAATTTGTTATACAAGTCCCAGATGGCATCTGTATAACCAAAATAACCAGAAGGAAAAATCCAGATCCTGTGTTCATTTTCACATGCTTGTATTTTGCTTATATGAAAACTGCTCCAGAGCACAAAGTCACCAGGGTCTCAGCTAAACATTATTCATTCCTGGAGCTGTAATTAGGAGGAAATGACTGCCTGACCTCGCAAGATTTCATCAGCAGTGCCTGTACGCTTGTGTGTTCGTGGGAAATGACACTTCCTGCAGCACTGGATTGATCAAGATGTGACTCAACGAGAAGGTACAGTTTCTTCCTCAATCCTCTATATCAGTTACCCCACAGGAGGATGAAATGGCATCTGTGCCAGTGGGAGATAAGCAGAAAATCCAACGTACAGTGCTGGGCTGAGAGGCTCATCCCAGAAGAGCCCCGTTTCACATTTCCAGGCTCAGCTCTCTGCAAATGACAGGGAATGAGATTGACCTTGAAAACTCGACTCACTGCAGCTCACATCTGTGAACAGAGAGCACTAAACTTGAGCCCCTTTCCCCTTTGGCTGGGGCTGATACACTCCTGTTGGACGCAGGACTGTGACCCCGCTGAGGGTTGCCAGCAGCATCTTACAGCAGACACTGCTCCTATATTTAGTAAAAACAATGTGGAGGCGTTTGTTTTCGAGATTAACACGTGCATCAAACAGAACCTTTCTCACCGGGACAGAAGCAAATCCTGGGTCGTTCAGGCTGACTTAAGGCTGCTAAAAATGCAAATAGCTTGTGCTGGTGCTGCACAGGACGGCGTGGAAATGTCCCAGGGAAAGGCTTCAGTGCCTGTTGCAGCGTCAGGTCATGGCCCCAGAGGAGCGCTGGCTCCGCAGGAGGCTCTTTGGGCTCAACAAAAGGCAAATCTGCAGTAAGGCAGGGAGGGAGCAGAGGTCAGGCAGGTCACAGCCATGCTCTGACCTCTTCATTTCTCTTTTTTTCAGAGGGACCAGCCTGGCCAGCAGCTGCTGCACCTCGCGGGGCTCTTGCCAACAGCCCCAGCAGAAATGTTGCAAAATGGATTTCCTCCAGCCCTTCCCCAGCGCAAGATCTGGCAGAGAACAAGGCGTCTTCTCTGGATAGCAGCAAACCCCCTGGGATCCCTGCTATGCTCTTGCTGTACAGCGTTCCAGAAAAAAAAGGGGAAAGAGAGAAAAAAAAATGGAAAAAAAATGCCTGCCAGGCTGCTCCCGTGCAGCTGGAGGAGGCCGGGAGTGCTGAGCTGGCAGGGGAAGACACCGGCACTCGGCGCTGGCTGCATCCTGACGGCCTGTGCGCTCCGAAGCGATGACACCATCCCTGCCCCAGGCGCTGCCAAACCCTTCAGAGCAAGGCCTGGCCCAGCTGCAGGTTTTTGGTTTTTACAGGGCTCCACTGCAGGAAGTCTCCCCGCTCAGAAACTGTCTGCTCACACTACACACGGCATCCCGAGGAGAAAAGCAGCCAGGATCCTGGCTGGGCCATGGCGGTGACTTTTGGAGCCAAGGTTAAGCCCCGTGGCAGAGGGGCAGATGCAGCCCTGCACGGCTCCGTGAAGCACCGGTGCATGAGGAGGGCAGCATCCACTGTGTCCCATGGGATGGAGTGTCCATTCTCCATAAGGCTGAGACAAAGCGGCTGTAGGTGTGTGAACAGAGACAAGTGCAGGCTGTCTGTGCCCAAAGCATCCCCAAAACATCTGGGATCACTTGGCCGTCACAGTGGTAGGCAGGCCAGGGCTGCTGCAACTCGCTTGAGCCAGCAGCAGGCTGCAGACAGTGATTTAATGGAGTCCATCCCACTAAGATCAGCCTTTGATAGCCAACAAAGCCCTGCCCCGTGACCCCAGGCTGTGGCCACCCCCCGTTCACCATCCCTCAGCCCCAGCATCTGCAGCATCACTGCTCACACACTCCTGTCCCAGCCCTCCCTGTTGCCCGACGCTGGCTGGAATTTACACATCCCTCCTGTTCCACTCATTCATGCTGAGAGCGAGTCAAGCATCCCATTCCCTGTACCATTGGTTTACCTATCTCTGGAATGCCCCTGGGACTCCCAAGAAATTTGGGAAGGCCAAGGAATACTGAAATAAATGACAGTGTTGAGGAGGGAGTATCATGTGAGTGAATTAATGGTTGTGCTGCATTTTGGCACCATGGCCCTGAGTACAGCAGGATATTCCATCATGGAGGAGCTGCCAAGACCTTCGCATCCTGGCTTTTCTCCTGACTTCATAGCTTGTTGCTGAGGTTCCCAGATTCCACCACATGCAGTGGTAATCCTTGGAAATTTAGCATTGCCACAATTGCATCTGGAAGCAGGGACATCACTCAGCCAAGGCACATCAGCTTTCTAAAGGGGAAAAAACACCAACCCTTGGCAACTGCAGGATCACTATTTGGGTGAGAAGTATCAACACAGTGCATGTTCGTGATCCAAATCTGAAGTGTTTTTCACTGAGACAGGCAGAAGGAAGTATCACATTTGTCCTTTGAATCTTCAAATGATGAGGCAAGGGAATACGAGTGATGTGGAGCAGGAGACCAAAACCGCTGTGCTAAGGCAGAGACACTGACCAGAAATCACTGAATAAGATGAGCCTGAAAGGAAGCTCAGGCACATTTTTGAGTCTCCTGTGCTACAAGGGCTTTCAGACTTTCTTTTGGAGCTTAAAAAGGTGCCACACTTCCTCCCTTCTTTCCTCCTGTAGCCCAGATTTCAGTGCTGTCCCATCACAGCTGAAGCTACTCTCTTGCAGTGTGTGACATCAAGACCGCAGCAGGATCTGGGGCTTCAATGTCTTGCCAGCTGTCCTTGGAAAAGGGAATAGATTTTAAAGCTGTGAATATTTAGGTGTACTAGCTGATTTTTGCGAAGACAGCCAGACGTGTGAAGTGAGGGAAAGACTGGATCATGCCTATTCCAGACTTCTGGAAACAGCAGTGAAAGAATATGCTGTTTTGGCTGCAGAGACCCTTAATAAGGGAGGGAGGTTCTCTGCAACCACAACAGCAAATCCAGTGCGTGAATTGAAGAGTTTGGCTTGGAGACAGGATTCAGGCAGCAACAAGCCTGCTAGGCTGACATCAGCATTACCCAGGCTTTAGAAAACAGTCTGAAGGAAAGAAAGCAATTAAAAATGTGGGTGCAACTGGATAATAAATAACTTAAAATGAAAATCAACATGGCATTTACCAGGCGCTGCTCATACCCATGCAAACTTGTCTGTAAATAAAATAAGCTGTTTCTGTACATCAAGCCTATGTGGTAGATCCTCACCCAGATACACACAGTGCATGAGAGACAACACAGCACAGGAAACAAGGACTTCAGTCAGAGAGGATGAAGTTTAGAAGGTGAACGAGCAATGAGAAAGCAGGTGGCACTTAAATGAGAAATACAGGGTAGAGGGCAGATTTCTAGAAAAATACCTCCCATATTAGCTTTGGGATTAATACTTTGAGAAGGCGTTGACATAAAAACAGAAATATACTGATGATGGACAAAGAATTGAGAAAGGCTGCCATGGCAGGGAGAGACTGAAAGACCAACGGGGAAACTGAAATTCATCTTGGACGAGGGGAGTGGAAATTTAATAGGATTTAATTTCACAATGTTGGAATTCAGCAGTTTCTGCTACTTTGCTGTTAGAAGTGGCAGGAGGTCCCAGATGCATTAGTTCTGGGCCATCAGCTGCCAGTGTGACAGTCATAAAAAAAAGCAAATGAAGCCCTGAAACAAATCAGGTGAGATATTTGCCATCGCAGCAAAAAAAAGCATTATCCATATGCTATTATCCATAGCACTGGTGACCCTCACCTGCAGCACTGACAGCTCTGCTCTCCCGGGACCAAGGCAGATCCAGAGCTGCTGAGAAGGGCTGCCAGGTGACCAGGTGACCCCAGGACTTGCTGCGCCACGGGAGGCTGCACGCATTGGATGTGTGTATGAGCTGAGCCGGGATGCGATTGCTCCTTGGGAACAGGCCAGCAGAGAGGGGTGGGAGGTGTTTCACATGCAGGACATCTTCATGCCCACTTGCTCAGGTGCCAGATAGGAAGAGGTTTGGAAACCCCACATCAGTGGGAGTGAGTGGCTGGGATGCAGCAGGAGGAATCCCAACTCATTTTGGGCTGGAGGATGAAGCTTTCAGATATTTTCCAGGCTGGACCCTGGGGCCACAAGGAGCCAAAAACTCCACATGTGGTCTCCAATATGAAGCACTGGAGAGGGTTAACACCTGGAGGAGATCCAGTGGTCTCCAGCCAAGGGAAGTGAAGAGACAGCACATGTACTTGCACATGAGCAGGCACCCCAGAGGCCCTGAGGAGCTAATCCTGACCCCACCACTGCCTCCCCGCTGCCGTCTCGCTGCCCCAGCTTTGCTTCCTGTTGTGTCTGTGCAAAACCTAAAAAAAGAGAAAAAAATAATTGTGGTGCCTGAAATGATCAGTGTAAATTACAGCCTGCAAATGCCAGCAGGTCAGTGGGAGAGGTGCTTCTTTGTTCTGTAGGAAGAGTCAGTTCTCAGGGCAGACCCTCCTGGAAGGGGATGTTCTCTCTCACACCAAAGAAAAAGTTTTGAAATTGAAGGTGATATTTTCAATGGATTCTGGCTTGAACAAAGGAAAAAGGACTGGTGACAGGAGCTGTCTGCCTGGCACACATGGCATGTGTTCAGCTGAACTGCATTCATGGGAGAAGGAAGAGTGTACAGTGGGAAACAAATAACTGTATTACCAGAAGGGTAAACAACGCCCAGAGCTCTACGGTGTACAGGGATTAGCACTTGTTTTAAGTCAGTCACTGAAAGAGCCAGAAATTAGGACCTGGATCTCTTCATGGGCACAGCAATGAGCTTCTCCAGACCTTGCAGACTCCTCTCCAGGACCTGCCAGGGACAATGAGTGAGTGCTTCAGCCACAGCAGTGACAGCTCACTCACCCCTGACCACAAAGATGCCGCTCCACAAAGACAGGCTCCTCACTATTGAAACAACGCACCCAAGAGACACAGAGAAGGATCCTGCCATAGAATTTCTGAGAGGATATTGTGACTGTGATAGTCAAAGCCAAACCCTAGCTGCAGCCACTGGCTGCTAAATCTGTCCAATTTTCGATTTTAACATCCAGGCAGCACAAAAAAAAAGAAAACAAAAGAGAAAAAGAAAATAGAGCTTGGCAGCAGCAGTGATGGATCCAGACAGTTCTTGCAGTCTGAGCTCAGTTTTCCCTCCTGGTTTGACAGCAAAGACTGGGACATGCAGCTACATACCCAGACTGCATGAGGATGGTCCAGGACATGGAGGCCAAGAAATCCCACATGGGAGCACCAGTTGAACCCTGGGCAGTGTTCAGTGGTCCACATGAAGAGCCCTGCCTGGAAGGATCACAGCTATAGGGTCAAACAGTGCTGTCTTCAGAAAGCAGTTTACTTCTCTGGCTTCTATGCTTGGGCTCCTACTGGTGGAGAACACATTTCCTTAATTTCTGCCTAAGCACAAAGGCTGATTATTGTTTGTTGTTTTGGTTTTTTTTTTTAAAGACAGATACTTTTCAAAACAATGGTGATGTGAGAAACCAACACCAGAATCCCACAGAGAACTCCAGAGTCACTTACTGCTTAACATTGTGGAAGGCAGTGACCTCTCTTTGACAGACAAGATGACCAAATAAGTGACCATTTGCTTTCTCACATCATACACTTGGCTGTGAAGAACTGTGGCAATTCTGGTGTTCACAGAGCTAAGGGAGGACCTCTGGGAATTATTCCTATTTTAATTTTTACTGAAAGGTTTTGATTTGGGAATGGGAATTTTTTGGCTCCAAAAGCAAATCAAATTTTTGGCTTCAAAGAGGCAATCAAATCTCCTTAGATTCTTGTGACTGCTCATTTTTACTGTATCTAGAAAGTCAAGGATATACACAACAGAGGCTTAATTAAAAAGCTTAAGAAATGAAAAGAAATCTAATAGAGCCACATGATTGATTTGCTTAAATGCATCCTTCAGCTTTGTGAATTCAGACACAACCACATCTGCTGGGGAGCTGCAAGTGTAAGGAGGTGTAAGTGGCTGGGCTCATCCATGTGTCTGCACCCAGAACACGCACAGGGAGTGGGCAGCATCCATGCCCCATTCTGGCAGGTAACTGGCAGCAGAGCACATACACCAGAAAGAATTCTGGGGAGAGAAAACATGTCACAGCAATATTCAGACAAGCACAAGCAATGGCAAAAAGCAACCAGCCCTACGGAGAACAACCAGAAGAGATGATTTCTGGTCTTTTCCCCGGGCCTCTCCCAGGCACAGCACTGCGCCCCAAGAAGAGGAGAGCTCAGCTATCAACCCACGACAGCCCCCACCTTGCACAGCTTCCACGTGGCAGCGAACAGATCCCTGCAGAGCAAACGCTGTACTTGACCTCTTTTGTTCATCCTGGGGCTGTGCCAGAGCGTGGTGAGCAGGAGTGATGGAGGGGAGCTGGCAACAACTCGCAAACTCTGTAACTCTGATATTTACAATACAAACATGCATTTCTTGTTCCAGACCAACATCCTCTGTAGCTCAGGAAATGCCCCAGTGGCCCTTCCCACCATTGCTTCTCTTCTCATGGTGCTTTTCTCCCCAGTTATGCCTTGTTCAGCCTGCTCTGCCTCGTGGCAATGTCCTCCTGCAGAGGCTCTGCACTGACACAGGTAACAACAGACTGCCACCTAACACAGCCCCATGCAGTGTGGTCACAGGCAGACCCACCACTGGCCTCCTCCAGTGTTTTCCTTGCTGATGAACAAGCCAGCAATGTATAACCCAAGCTATTCCTGACAGCCTGCCCTCGGCTCCGTGGGCCAAGCCTTGGAAAGGGCTGGCTGCTCTGCGTGTCTCTCTGCTGAGGCACAGGCGGCGCAGAGTCTGTTGGAGACGTCTGTCTCGGCTCACTTGTTAGGGAACAGGAATAATTCTCCATCAGACCTTCCCCTGCCAGCTCCCCTCCTGTTCCCTGCAGCAGACTGACAACCTGGAGCATCCTGGGGAGCAGTAGGACCTTCCCCATGCTCGCTCCAGAGCATTTTCAGACATCAGAGAAGAGCCAAGGGCCAGGATGGCTGTACCCCTGCAAGGGTCCTGGAGCAGGTCCTCCCCAGATAACCCAGCCAGGCTAATGCAGCGCATCAGAAGGGCAGGACCTTTGTGATTCTGCTTCCCTGAGCAGACCAGCAGGCAGGCACATCCCTGTGCCCTGCAAAGCCATCACGTGATTCAGTGGCATTCCTCCATGTCACCAGTTGAGCCACAACCCTCAGGCACTGGCATGGCACCAGGAAGCTCAACTGTCCCTCTGAAACCACGGGGTAAGTGTCTTTCACCAGCACTGCACCCTAACTCTCAGGCTCAGAAATTGCCTCAAGTAGCTTGGTTTTGGGCCATACAGCTCTATTTTGAAGCACAGCCAGAGCCTGGATGTTGTCAGCCCAGTTATCCCCATGGCAAAGGGGCTCCATTTGGTGGCTCCTGACTTAATGATATTTCATTTAGCAGAAATTAAACCAAGTGACTTGAACTTGGCTGGGTCAGACAGAACTGAGTCCCAGCAACACAGAGATGTTTGAAAGCTTAGCTCAGGCTTTTTTCCCCAGAGCTGTACATTTTCTCCCATCCCCCCTAGTTCTCTTGAAACAGCCAAACCAAGTAACTAAACCCCCCTGCCTCCCCTCACCTCCCAGCACTTGGAAATAGAGATGCACTGGGAGGAGGTTACCCACAAAGCCAAGGGAAAAACCACAAGGAAAGCAGCTCAGGGCAAACCTGAGTGGGGCAAGACAGGACGTGCACATGAGTAGGTTTACACAGAGAACAGCCCACGTACAATGAGCTGCAGCAGGGGATGACAAATCTCTCCCATCAGCTCGGACGGGTGAACCTGCACATGTTTGCATATGGGAGAGGGTGGTTTTGCGTCTCCACAGGCACCGGGGTCACTTAGAAGTGATGTTTTAGCCACAATGATAAAGTACCATTTCAGGGCAAGATGAGGGGTGGGGTGCAGAAGAGGGATGAAGGCTGCACAATGGCCCATCATCTTCCTCTTCTCCAGCACCTGGCTGTAACACATCCCATTCCTGTGAAGCCAGTGGAGGAGTCCTACCAGTCTCTATCACACAGGCCTTCCTCCCCGGAGATCTCCCCTTTTTGCACAAATGACTCTTATGTTTTTCTGGGAAGCTACTTAAGGCCAGCTCCAGGCAGTCACAGATGGCCCCCGAAGGGTGATGGGGCACCCCATCCCCAGGACCCATTTTCATCCCATGTCTCTGCTGTTGAAGCACCCCAGTACCTCCTTCCCAACCACATTCCACAGAAGAGGCTCCACAGGCACTGAACTGAGGTGACACGGCTCATTTCTGAGGAGGCACAGTGGTACAAACCTCTTAGCCAAGAGGGAAAGGAGCATTTTCCAAACTCCTTCCACCAAATGCCTATGTTCCACAGCTACCGTCCCCTGGGACAAACCCTTCTGCAGCACTTTCTGCCCCAAACCACACAGTTCCTACACACACTCAGTTGTGGAGGTATTTGAGATCCCTGGACCTCACCATTACCAGGTATGCCTGGGCAAGATGTCCAAGATTGCTTCCTTTGGGAAGGAGATGAAAGGAGGTGTCGCTCCCTAAAAATAATGCCCTGGTTTTCAGCAATCACCCCCTTGCAGCTTCTCCAGAGTGCCAGGGCTGTGTGGCACAACTGGGTGGTAATGGCAGCCAGGCTCCCTGGCACTGACAGCAGCCTGCCTCCAGCCAAGAAACACACTCCAAGGAGGGGACAATGAGTCACTGCTTTACATGGGATAACTCGAGGGAGCGCACCGCCTTTACCAGGAAAAGCCATTCACTGCTCCAGGGATGTGGCCTGCTGGCTGGAAGGCAGCAGCCCATGGGCAAGAGAGGGACCAGGGGTGTGCTGCCTTCAGGAAATGTTAATGCAGGGTGTGGAAGAAGGTTCTGAGTTATTCTCTCTGGAAAGTGATGGATGGGAAGAGCCATGCAGAGGGGTGAGTACATGTCCTGCTCTCATTCCAGCCAGACAGGGAACGGCCGGGCCTGCCAGAAGCAGCAGTGGTTGTGGTGAATGTCTGGAGGTGGAAACACACAGCCTCAGGGAACTGAAGTGGAACCAAAAATCCAAGCACACCTGCCTCCACTTGTGTCCAAGACCCCTGATATCTGTGCACAGTCATCTGCAGCCCCCCCTGTAAATGGGGCTCATGGGACTGGAGTGCCTCTGGCATGCTGCACTGGGGGACAGAGAGGCAGCAGAGCTGCATCACCTCTCTGTCTGATATTGGGGCACTTAACCCAACCACACAGTGCAAATTACTCACAGTGCAGGACTCTCACGCAGAAATCTGAGGGCTGACAGGCATAGGGACAGCCCAGAAGCCCCAGGCACATTAAATGCACTCACATGGTTTCCAGCCTTTCGAGAGGCAGATGGATGCTCCCTGCTTCCTCAGTCTGGGGTTGCAGTGACCCGTGCTCACGACTGTCACCTACCCACAACCATTTCCACGCTCAGTGACTCGTGCCAGATGCAATAAAACCGCAGACAGCAGACACGGGGCAGTGGCCAGCAGCATAAGGTGCCACTGGCACCAAGTGCCACCAGACTTCAGGTTTCTCCATCTGGATCCAGTTCAAGACAGACACATTGACTTTCATCGGAAAATGCCTCAGCCCAGCCTCTCAAGTGCTGTGGCAACCTCTGTGGGGCAGGCAATGCCCCTGTGCCAAGAACAGCGCAGACGCCTCCTGAGTGGGCGGTGTGACAGGCAGCAGCCCCACAGCTGACCTGACCCCCCTCCCAGCCACAGGCTCCTCGCGGCTGTCCCCCTTGCCACCAACTTTTCAGCATCTTCTCTTTTAGCGTGAACATGTCCCAGCCATGTTCCTTGCCAGCAGTCACACCTGAGGAGAGCCTTCTCACAGGTCACACACGGGGCTGGCACTGCCGTGACTACAGAAACGTGACAACAGGACCTTATTTCACATCACCACTGCCTCCTCCACTGAAAGGATCCAGGAACTGCCTCTCCAAGGGGCAACTTCTCCATTCCCACTCCCCGGGATCTGCTGTGCCTTTGGCACAGTTCATGGCTGGAAACAGGACGCTGGGTGAGATCAGCCCCTGCCGCGCCACAGCCTGCGTGTCCCATTCAGCACCACGTGGGATGTGGGATGGGAGGGAGGGAGGCAGCAGTCCAATGTTCAGAGCTATTTGGGTTTTCCTCCAAACCACTAAAAAAGAGGGATCTCTGCTGAAAGTGCTCCAAAGAAACACAGCCAGCACTGCTGACAGTATAATCTCCACTGTCCATTTCTATTAATGCTCTTACAGGTTTAGCAGGAACTGGAAAGCTTGGAGCTGACTTTTCACCGTCCAAGGCGTGCAAGAACTCCCAGATGAGCAAAGCCAGTGTGACCCTGCGTGCAGCCCCCACCAGCGCCCTTTGGAGGGGCACTTCCCAGCAGGCTGCTGGAGCACTTGCCTGGCAAAAGAGACAATGGACTTGTGTGTGTTTTGCTCCTCGTGCCTGGCTGACAAACCCAGCCCACAGAGCTTCATATTTGCAGTGCACACTCAGCACTCTGCAGCTAGCACAGGCTGAGGGACGATCCAGCGCTGAGGGGTTTGCAGCCAGCTCTGCCTCTCTGCCTCCCATCTGCTGTACACAAAGCTCAGGCAGCAGCCGCAGAGGTGGCTGCGAGGTTTGAGGGGGTGTCATCAGATGGATGTTTTTTTAAGCTGCTACAAAAAGAACATTAAACTCCTGACGTGGCATGGGGTCAGAACATCCTGCACTAGTTTAGATTTCTACTGCGTGTCACACACATTGGGCAGGAAAATAATTATCTTTCTAACTTTATTTTTTTGCCTTTCCTTTATTTTTTTTTCCCCTAACAGGAGGCTGCTCAGCTTTTAACTGCCTGGAAGAGACTTCTGAAATGTGAAATCCCTGGTCTGTCCAGGCTTCAGCCAGATGCCTACTGTTCAAGGAGTGCTGGCTGTACCCAAGCCAGTGCAGGGACTGGCTGCCACTGGTTCCAGAAGTGACTGTGATTCAGAGATCTGGCTTCTGCACATGCTTAAAAACCACTTGTGCATTACTCTTGATGTTCAAGATCCTGGAAGGTTTACTTAGGGAAGAAGTTATTGCCATTGCCATTAGGAAGATATTAAAATTACATTAAGAACCTCCTTGTTTTCTATAAAGCTTCAAGAAAGCTCTTTCCTCTTTTGGCTCCCGCTTTCTCGCACAGCTTACTTTGCCTTTATGTTTCTAAAGATAATTTTTCTTCATTTCTCACCGATGACACCTCTTGGACCACCACAGTGCCACCAGCCATACCGAGGCACAGGGGCTGGCACAGCTGGGCCTTGGCTGTGTGGCTCCCTCCTCCCCAGAGGTGGGGATGGCTCAGGCTCTGTTTTTCAAGGAAGGCCTTCTTATTCCCATTTAGTTAAGTTGAGCCAATGATCAGCCAGGGAAACTCTAATCAAGTGATGGAAAATGGTGACAGGTATAGGATTAGCTCACAATAAATCATGCAGAAAGGGAAAGAAGGAATCCAGCTGCTTCAAGGAGCCTGCCAAATGCCCCAGCATCGTCTGTGGGGATCATATTAGGAACAGAGCCAATGGCAGCCAGTCTGGACACTCTGCCCCATTCAGTGGTTCTTCCTAAACCTTCATGTCTCCTCAGCAGCAGGAGGCTCTGGTCACCTGGTACCAGCCTGAGGCAGATGCCAGGAAGGTTTAATAGAAAGATCACAGGCATTTGAGGTGGAGGGATGTATTTTGCTGGGGCAATGTCTCTGCTGTCACAATGACTGCAATTAAGATCTTTATAGGAAACAGAAAATTAACAATATCCAGCAGGAACACAGCCTCTGTGAGCAAATAAAGTATTTGTGTGTAAGTACCATGCAATCTTCTGTTTCCAAATGGTTAATTCCTCCTATAAGCCAAGCTAGAAGCTTTCCAAGAGCAATTTCTCTTCCCCATTACGCCTGTCGTTCTCCTGGCCCCAGTTGGCTGCTTGCATTTATAATACAAGCCTGAAGTGCCAGCATTTCCATTCCTTGTCAATAAACTCCTCCTTTGCAGCCTGCTGCCCGAAGGAACTGCAGAAGAAGGGCTTGCACTGGCAGTGCCAAGGCAGGGATCCTTGCTGGGATGGAGAGCGGCTGATTTTCCCTGGGCAAGGCTGCACCAGAGATCCACCTCTCCCGAAAATCCTGCTGGTGCGGTGTCCGAACCCCTGCAGGCCCCCATCTCTGGGCAGGCTCAGGCAGCCCACAGCTGCTCACGGAGCTGCCAAGCCAAGAGACCATCTGCACCAGCCTCCTGCTCAGCTGCTGAGGCCACGGCAGGCCAGTGTGCAGGGGACCAGGCTGGGCTTGCTCAAAACCTGCCCGCACTCAGGTCTGGTTTGGGCAGATGCTGTTTGTGCCCTCTGCACATAGGCCACCTGCACAGGTACAACAAAGAGGAGTCTCTCTAATGTCAGATGGCTCAGCTTGTCTGCTGAATATGTTTCAAGCCATCTTCTCAGCTCTGTGCATCTGGGATTGATGAAAGCCTCAGCAAGCTGATCTGAGAAAAAATGCACACTCAGCAAACTCTTCCCAGCGCAGCACCCCGCACGCAGCCATCCCTCCCTGGCTTTGCTTCATGGCTCTCGTCCCTCTGCTCCCAGCAGAGGCAGCTGAGGGGCTGTGTCCTGCCTTTCTAAATGGCACAGGTCATTCATTGCTGAGACTCTGTCACAAGATACACAACAAGAGGCTTTACAAAGAGGTGAAGACATGCATGAGCTCACACAGGAGGAGAGGAGTGAATTACAGCCTGCTGGAGGCTAGGGAGAACCATCTCTGAGAACCATCTCCAGCACCTAAGGTCCCACCACATGGCCCCTCGTGCCTACTGCTGCTTTTAGTAATGACCACTGCCTGAGGCCACTGAAGAGCCCTGTCTCCCCAGCCAGCATGTCCAGCAGGGGACACAAACACCTCCAGTGCCATCGCAGCTCCGAGGCACAACAGACACAGCATCACTGGTAGCTGCTTGTCTGAGTGGCTGTTGGATTTTACCCTTCCTGACAGTGGCTGTTGGCTCTGGGGACTTCTCTCTCCTTTTCACAGCAAGTGAGCAAGCTCTGATGGGGACGTCAGGAAGGAGGGAACTGGGAGGCTTGTGTCTACACCACCCAGCAGCAGCTGTGGGCTGCTGATGCAAAACTCCACCAGCATCAAGTCAGCCTTGTTTGGGTCTCACAGTGCCTGTGTCTGCTGATCCTATTAAGCTAAAGGGAAATCAATCTCCCTGATACTGCCAGGAGTAAACTTGGAAGAGACCCAGCTGTGAACATGCTACCCCTGCACCCTTGCCAAAAGGAAGGACCTGGCTCTGTAGATATGTGCAGGACTGAACTCGCTGCCTTCTCCTGCCATGGGGAAATCTGCCTGGGCAGACGCTCCCGAGGCAGGCAGAGCCACACGCTTGCAGGGCAACACAGCACAAATGGGGGTGGGGAACTGCTGAGGAGCTTCTGACCCCCAATTAGTTTGTGCTGATTTCTCAGGTCCCTGCTTTGGAGAAAGCCCTCTGGAACAGGCAAGGCAGCCCCAGAGACACCACACTCAGCAGCTCCAAACAAACATCACCTTTGAACCTCATGTTGATATTACCCATCTTCCTGCGAGGTCAGTGAGGCAACATCTGGCCAGAGAGCAGCCTTGGATTGGGTTCCACATTAGCAGTGAGGCTGCAAACTTGTAGGGAGAGAGAGCACTGCAAGGGATGGCTCAAACATGCTGCTGCTCCCTCCCTGGAAGAGCTGGGAAAGCAGCCAGGAGATGGAGGGCTATAAATCAAGTGGCATTTACATGGAGAAGGAAAAGCTGTGAGCACGTTGAGACTGGAGGCCAGGACTCACGGCCTCAGCATCCCTCCATATCACAGGTGACAAGCTGATGGGAAGGGACCTACGGGCCCTGTGCACTGCTATGAAGATCCAAAACATTAAATGGCACACCTCCTTGTACAAGCACCATGGGTAGAGACACCAGCACCTGCCCAATTGCCATGCCCAGCCTAGAGGCTTCCTCAGCTGTCACTCGAGCCACTGCAGAGGCAGCAACACCTTCAGAGACACTCTCTGGGGAGAAAACAGCTTCAAGTCCAGTTGGATACTGCTCTGAGGGAGTCTATGAAAATTAAGTCCAATTGCGAAAAAGCTGGGTCTCGCCAGAATCAGGTGCTTCTTCAGCACAGCAGGTCTCAGCACCCGCGCTCAGCACGGTTTGTGTACACGGCCACGTAACAGACTCACCCGAGCACAGCACCACTGTGGTTTGCAGCACCTCACAGCTGCCAAAACAGCCCCACAGTGTGACACCACCCCGAGGGGTCAGTGACGAGGGTTTGGTGATGGCGACCAGGGATGCAGCACTGCTGGGAGCACTGAACACCTTTGCCATTCATTCCTCCCATGTATCAGGGATCACTGGTAAGGTGGAGGGAAGGCAGGACATGCCAACACACAGGGAGGTAACCAGGTCTCAAAAGAGCCACGCTGGGGCTGTCTACAGGGCTGGGGGTGGGTGGCTGGTGCCTGGAGAGCCCCGCTGTAGGTCAGGAAGCTCTCACGGGGAAGGACCCGAGGTGGCAAGGGACAGCATGTTCAGCTGGGACAGAAAAATCAGCAGACACTGAATCCACACACACTCACACCCTCAAAACCAGGTTCTCAACCATTTTCAACACTGAACGGTGATTGTCCTCTCAGCACAGAGCTGCCAGAGGATGTGGGTTATGTGGCCAGGCTTTCCTGCACTGGTAGACAGTGACGAGCCACCCCTGCCGAGGATGTAGCTGCCGAAACCAAGGGTGGTGGAGCCACTGCAGTCCTAACCAGTGAGGAGAAACCCTGCTTTCTTCTCCCAGGAAAGACCAACTCCAAGCCCTTCCCAGCCAAATTCCCATCAGTCTGCCTGCCCATAAATTTACAACTATTTATTTAGTCAAAGCTCATCCAGATATTAAGAGCTCAGGGGCACTATGGGGAAAACAGGAGCAGGCAAAGCAGCCAGCCTCTTCTTCCAACAGGCTGCAGGAATTCCCCACTGGCTGGTTCAAGGCTGGACACCTCCATGCCCTGAAGCTAAATATGTTCAGTGCCACCCCAGAAGGCTAAAGGGAGTGGACTTGTGCAAGGATCTCTGAGGCAAGAATCACCACGTCTAGAAACAAAATTCAGGCAGATCTTTGCCTCTGCGACTTCAAAAGGTGGGAGGTGGAAAGGGTTACAAGGCAGGGACCTTCAAAAAGCCTATAGACCCCAGATATCCCAGTAACGGCTGCTGCAAAGGGTCTGGGAAAAAGTGAAACTTGCTCAATAGCATTCAGAAGAAATGCTGGAAGAGAGCTCAGCTTCTCTCCCACTTGCCCTCTCCCTGTCCACCAGAAGCCAGCATAAAGATGTCCCCACATCCACAGGTCCTGCCAGGCTGGCAGGTCAGAAGGACAGCACCCGGTCCAAGATGGAGCTCCGATGGCATGGCTGTGGCCCTGATCCCATGTGGTGCCCTCTCACAGCCTTTCATCAGCTTTTCAGACTGAAAATCCTTATTTTTGAGTCACAGCAATGTGTGGGGCTGATGCAGAGACCAATTTGCCAGCAGCAGGGGAGCGTGTGTGCACAGGGCAGTGTGTGTGTGTTTGCTTTTTGCAATCGCTGTCCTGTCGGAGGGGCTTGGACTGAAAGCACACCTGGGGCACTACTGAGCTCTGACAGGTTCAGCCCAGCAAGAGGGGAGCAGAGACTGGTGGGCTGTGAAGCAGTGGGGTGACAGGTCAGGATGCTGGCCCCTGCAGGTTCCTCTGGTACTGGGTGTCCTGGGCTTGCTCAGCTCCGTGCAGAGGGGACCTGGCACTGGTGGCTACTGGAACCACCCGTGCTGCCTCCTGCAGAGTGTGGCTGGTGCTGCTGCAGCCCCCGTCTGCCGAGCAGCCAGCACACCAGGGGTCCTGACAGCACGAGCCTTGCCGTGGCAATGCTGGTATCATCTGCGTACAGCATCCAAGTCACACAGAGCCATTTCTCACACGGCGTCCTCTGGCTCCCCTTCCCCTCCCTGTCCCCATGCACACTGGGTGTCCCTCAGAGCAGCACGCTCTCCTTCCAACACAATGAATGAAGCACCAGCTCTGCTCCCCAGCTCATTAAACTAAGAGAAATCAAACAAGCCCCATGGCCCAGTGCTATTTCCTACGCTGGGTGATCTCCTGTGAAGGACATGCAGGAAGAGTTTATCCAAGCAGTGGCCACCCAGCTCCTGGGGATACAGAGAAACTCTTTCTTCCCACCTCTGCCCATATAGGGCTTTGACTTAGACTGAAATTTTGGCTTCCCAGAGGAAGCCACAGGCAACTGGGAAATGGAGAACAGAGAAAGAAGAGACATTTGGGGGTTGAACCCTATTTATCAGAGCTCTAGAACTGACTTTAATGGGTAATTTACTAGAATGACATGGGGTACAAACCTGCAACAGCAAAAACTGACATAGCCAGAATAAACCACAACAGCAAGCCACGAAGCAAGGATCCCATTTCTGGAAATGAGCATCAGGGATGGGGGACAACCTCACAGGGCAGCAGCATATATAGGGGGCATTTAGCAATATCTCCCACCATCCAGCCCTGCTGGGAGGATTGTACTGCCAAGGGGGCGTTGCATTTGAAGAAGGTAAAAATTAAAAGATCTGTGTGAATTAGTGGGAAAATTGCAGAGAGCTTGTGGTTGAATACAGACCTGTCCCATAGCTGCAGATGCAGACAGAAGACAGAGACAGGGTGTCCCAGTTTACAGCACCGCAAGCTCTGCAGGTACAGGTGCACGTATGGCAGAGAGCAGACTGGTCTGAACTGGGCAGCAGAGCCTGGGAATGTGGGGTTCAACTCCCCATTGACACCAGTCACTCCCCTCCATCCATGAAGAATTTTACTGGGGGAAAAAAGTACCTCCAGCTCCTAGGGTAGGTCCACTTGTCCCTGTTTTCACTCTGAGTGCAAGGTGGGCCATGCAGGCAGGACCAAGGCACGATGGTGTTGAACCCAGGCCTTCCAGGCCACCAGAGCTACTCAGAGAGATGTTTCCCCCTTCTCAGACTGCTAGTAGTCCTTAACTGCCTTTGAACAAGGCAGGTTTTGGGCTTTTGCCCAGCTGTGCCTCAAAGCCTTGAAGTGAAACATCTCCCCTTGGCCCCTTAGAAGTGTTTGGGGAGTTAAGCCCTTCTTTGGGTACTCAGCTCCAAGGGGGAGTACTGGGAGTTAAGTACCTAATGTCTTTGTAGTTTCTTGGCTTCTGATATCGAGTCCTGGGAAAGACAGCTGTGTTTGCACTGGAATTAAGATGGAGGGTTTGTCACGCTCTCCATTCAGATGCTTGCGGGAAGTGAGGAGCAAGAAAGAAAACTCAGCACATAACAAATCCCAACACCCCCGGGAGAGCCCTGGCCACTGCACGAGCACTCATCTCCCAGCCTCGGACCTCACCAACCTGCACCAGCACAGGCAAAAGTCCTACTGGTGATGTTTGCGTGGAGTTCTTATTGCAGGATATTGGAGTTTTGTGAGTGGGGACAAAATGCAGGTGCCTCATGCTGCCAGG
Organism: Pseudorectes ferrugineus; assembly: GCA_008033365.1. Lineage (NCBI taxonomy): Eukaryota > Metazoa > Chordata > Aves > Passeriformes > Pseudorectes > Pseudorectes ferrugineus. The sequence continues at coordinate 26,129 of QWTY01026907.1, forward strand.
GAGGAACAGCCAGGCTGAGATGCCAGTGGAATGCGGGGCCAGGAGAGGCTGGATCCAGCCAGCAGAGCCACCGGGACACGAATTTCTCCTGCGGGGACAGAGTTAACTCCGGGTGAGCTAAGCCCACTCCTTTCCCCTCCAAAACCTCTTGCACGTATCAGAGATTCTCAGGAAACTGTATAACGCCAAGAAGGACTAGAGAAAGCATTCCTCATGAAAAGCCTGGCCCTCGGGAGCAGATGGGCTTCATTACTGTCCCGCTCTCAGCACTGGACTGGGTGGATTTTTCTACCCCGACAGGTCACGGATGGAGCATTTCATGTCTTTTCCAAACACAGCAGATCTGAGGGCTTCCAGCCTGTGTTTGCCAACATCTTGGCTGACAAAAGTTTCTGTACTTCGAGTACTGGCTCCTCAAAAGGAAGGGGCTGCATCCTGGGCATCACGACACTGTGACTGGGAAAATGAGCTGGGTAAAACTGCCCCATGACCAAAACAAAGAAAAGAAAATCAACACCATCTGAAGGTGTCTTAGATTTTTCATGCCTGCCTGTGCTTGCAGCCTTAGCCAGGGCAAGAGCAGCATCGCCCTCCTTATCTGGAAGGCTGAGGACATGTGTCGGCCAGCTGCAGGCATGACCCAGGCTCAGAGCATTCGCTGGCCGAACCGTGTGCACGTCCCAAGGCAGCGGCTGAATTTCACCCTCCAAATACCTTTAAACAATGGGGAGGAACCAAGGCCTAAAATAAGCTCTTTCCTGTTCTGAAAAAAAAAAAAATCCCTGGTTTGCAAAGGTCTGCTAATATTTAAGTGTGTATTTATCTCCATTCACGCCAGGTCTAGGTGCACTTGTAGGTTCAGGGACTAGGGCTCTGCGGGTCAAATCACTGATCAACTCTATAATCTCTATAATAATTTGTCCCCCTGAAGGGACCAATCTTTAGGCACAGAGAGGGAGCTGACTGAGATCAATAAATGTGGAACAATGAGAAGCAAGAATTTCTCCAAGACCTGCTGGTGCTGAGGGGTGTTGGGCTGGGCAACTGAAACCACCTGAGAATTGGCAGAGTGGTGGCAGTGGTGTCTTCCATATCCACCTTGGCACATCAGAGGGCTAAGAAACACACAGAAATGGTGAGGCAGTTTCCTACCTGTGGTATCTGCTACACGTGTTGATGTGGCTTCTGGCATTGCTGCTCATCCTCCTGCAACACTCCAACCCTTCTCTCTCGGGCTGGTGAAGGGGTACCTCCACTCCAGGAGTGGTTGAAGAAGGCTTTCCTCTATTAGTGCCCCAAGATGATCCAGCTAGTTGATACAGGAGCAGATAAGGATGGAGAGAGGGCTCTTGCTGCTTTCTCACTTGGAAAGCTTTCTGAAACAGCATCACAACCTTGGCACTTCTGGTATCTCTCATTGTGAAAGAGTCAGACCAAAGGCTGAGTACGTCTCACCTGCAAAGCCCCGTGAGGTCCAACAGCTCGTGCTGACAGCAGGTTGTGAAACAACACAGGGAATGCAGAAGCCAGAGCTGAGTAAGTGCTGCTAAAAAGACCTAAGAAACAACAGCTGGACGCTGCAGACGGACAGAACCAGAGCAGAAATAAAGGAGCACTTTGAGATTGAGAGCTTTTCCTTCTTTCTTGTTGGAGAAAATCTGCCAGCTCTCCGGATGTCAATACAATTTGCCTACTCAGGGTTGCCCCAAAGACAAACCACTGGGGTGGCCCCATAGCACTGGCCTGCAGAAACCTCAGACCAGATGAACACAGGCCCTTAGGACCTGCCACTCACCTCCCTCCACCTCCTTCACATGTTCCCCCTTCCCTCTATCCCACATCTGTACTTGCAGAGTCATCCCACCCCCCCACTGTTGCTAAAATCAGTGTGGTCCCCCTGAGAACAGCAGTGACCAAAGCTCTGATGTAGACAAGGAATGGCAGCCTCCAGTATCTCCTGCTGTGCCAGCCTAGATGTGCTGCCAGCAGACTGAGATGAAATACCAGCCCGGGAGCCCCGCTGCATATTCTCACCTCTATGCAGAAAATGTACAGCGCGCACGAGTCAGCACATCTAATGGTGCGCTATTCCTGCAGGGAACAGCAGAGGAACATCAACTCAGAAGATGGATGACAATCATGCCGAGGCCAGACAGGATCTCCTGGATGGCTGTGGGGTGACACCAGTACAGCCAAGGCCTCCTGATGGCCCTCATCACTCCCTGAGCCCAGCTGAGATGGCATGAGGTCTGCCTGGGAGATGAGCACACCTGCCCATGCCACCGGCCCAGGTGCAGGAGGTGCTGAAAGGTGACTGCTCCAGGTAAACCCCAGAACTACACACTGTGGCATGGTTTGGAAGGTCCAGTGGCCAGTGTGCTCAGCACCACTTCAACACCTTCCTGCAATGCAGACATCCTGCCCTTGGTCATGTATTTGTGAGCCTGGAGCAGGACAGCTGATGGCCAGCAGGACAGATAGGACACCACCGACTTGAAGCAAGCAGGGGACAGTCCATGGCACAGCTGCACCCCAGGGCCAGGGGAGAGCTGGGACTACAGCCCCCGTGTCTGCCCACTGGTACAGCCAGCAGGAAGGCAAGGCAACAAAAAACAACCGGGGCCACGAAGTCAGCGCACACTCAAGCCCACCTCCCCGAGGAGCACCGAGACCTGTCCCACCCCTCTGGCAAACACACCAAGCCCATTCCTGCCTCCAGGAGGTACAACAGGGAATTCTGCCACTGACTTCAGTACAAACAAATTCAGCCCACCACCAAAATAACCAACTCAGCGGCATTTAGGAGCAGAGTTATTTCAGCCCAGGCTGGTGTGTGGGTGTTCCTGAGGCGGAACAAGAAAGCCTTATTCCAGCACAGCCATGGAGCTCAGTGCAAACCACTCCGGTGCACAACTGTCCGGATGGAGTTATAAGTGGGCATTGCAAACAGAGCAGCTAATTCCTGCTCCCTGAGCTGAGTGAGCCCTTAGCACTCTCAGGCTTACAGGTTTCTGATTATATCATCTTTCTTCCCATGTTCTATTCCTTGTCCTGGTCATAGGAAGGTTTGGTCTCTATGTGCCATTAGCAAGGATTAATTCAGCATGTTCCATGTAATGGACTGTGCGTGGCCCAGGGAAGGCAACCTGCTCAATCCTGCTAATGATGGAGAAAGGATCTGACTGCTCCTGGGGGAAACTCCTAGCATTGCTGCTTTTTTTTCTAGCATTTTTCTTCATTATTGTATAAAAACCAAATGACACCAGACAACTAGAACTCCAAATAACCCCCAAGCAGCCATCACTTTAAAGATGACATTTTCATTTGCAAATTGTTTACCTGTTATTGTAACTTGTAACTTCTAAAATTCAAGTAATTGGCCTCAGTTTGTTTTCCTTTGGGATAAAAAATGAAGCAATCTTTAGCTTGCTTCTTTTCTGTATATGGTAATGACCTTTCCTCCGCTAGTGTGAGTTTCTCACTGATCTGAAGAGGAAAGGAAAAACTGTAAACTGCAAAAATAATAAGGGAAAGAAACGGCACAAAAATGAAGGCTGGACCCAGGGAGACAACTGTGTGGCTAGAAAATAAGCTGATGTTAGATAACATTAATATTGCTTTAACTCACCTCTTTTTTGAACCTAAAGGGGCAAATCTGCAGAGGGCATCCACCACCCTCACAAACGGGTTCCCACTGAGTGACAAACATTACTTTGTTGCACTAGTTGGAGATCCCTACCTCAGACCTATCACCATCTATGGGAACTTTCAGAAATCACACTTGCCCCACACGAAAGAATAGATTTGCAGGGCATTGTATTTCCCAAAGCCTCAGCTGGCCAACACTTCTCAAGGCAGCATTCCAGACCCAGATTCCCTCCAAGCCCTCGTGAGACACCACCACCATTACCAGCACCTGGTTTGCTCTGACCTCACGGGAACTCTGTGTGAAACCGTGTTGAGATCAGGTAAGGAATTAAAGTCAACTACGCACAGAAAGTTCTGCTGACTCAGACCAGCAGAATCTCTTTTTTGAAAACCAGAGCCCTGAAAAGAGACACATTTTCCAGTCAGATGCTAGAAAGCATATCCAGTGTAAAACACAATCGTCTCTTCATTAGCACCCCTGGAGATTAAAGCTGATTCAGTTCTGCACTTTTTACTGAGCAGCCCCAATACTAAAATAAGATGCATAAATCATTTCCTTAAAAAAAGAAAAAGTTACCAAGGAATACAATACTGATTATGGTCTTCTGGGATTTCTGAATTCATCTGACAAACTTCACATGCTCATCTAGAAATAACAAATGCTCACTGAAACCCAACTCCTTTTCAATCTTACTCAGCCAACAAGTTATGACTTTTTTATTTTTAGGAAAAAAACACATTAAAGTAATGGAGCAGCCCCTATAAAAGGAAAATCACATTTCATTTAGTCCACACTGATAAAATTCCATTAACGTTTCAGTCAAGTCAGTCTTCTGAATTTTAAGATGTAGCTCTAAAGGCCCCATTGATGGATTGCTGCTGTACTCAGAAAACATTAGTACATTGTTAAAACGGCAGGAATTACCCAATAACGTTTCTTAGGATAGAGGAACTAATTTCCCCAAAGGAGGAGAAAAAGGCAGGGAAATAAATTACCTCCCCAGTACAAAACGGTTTAGATTTTAGTTCAGAATTGCTTCCCAACTTGAAAGAAATTTCTAAGAGCACACGCTAGAGAAGTCCCTTGAGCCATTCAAACAGATTCCCCAGGAATTTTAGTGATCGCGGGTGTAAATCGGCACTTGCGGGACAGAGCAGCTCCCCTTTGCCGTCCCGACCCCGGCACAGCCTCGGGAGGGCTGCACGAAGCTGTGCACGATTCCACGATCGCACAGAGCTGACCACCGTTCCATGCCCCGCAGGGACACCGAACGGGACAGCCGCCCGGGAGAAGGCGCTTTCGGAAGGACACGCGGGTGGCACTGCGGGAAGCGGCGCCGGGACGGGAACGCCGCTCACGCCGCGGGCGAGCGCAGCGCCGAAGTTCAATGGGCTCAGCCGAGGGATGTGCCAGCCCCGGCGAGTTCACCGGCGGACCCAACTTCAGCTCGCCGGGGACCGGCCGACACCCGAGGGGCTCCAGGAGCGAGGAGGGGGCTGCCCGCCGTGCCTCGCTCCCCGCTCCGCCCGCCCGCTCCCGCCGGGGGACCCTCCGAGGGCGCGGCGCCCGCGGACCCACCTGGGCTGAGGCTGCTCTGGAAGTAGAAGAGGACGAGCAGGACCGAGCCGAGGCCGGCGGCCAGCGCCAGCCGCGGCGCCCGGCTCCGCCGCATCCTCGGCCGCGGCTGGCGGCGCAGCGCAGCGCCCGCGGCCCCGGCCCCGGCCCCGGCCCCGGCCCCGGCCCCGGCCCCGGTCCGCCGAGCCCCGCCGGGCGCCGCCGCCGCCCCCTGCCGGCGCTCGGGAGTGCGCACTTCCCTGCCCCGCTCCCGTCACGGCTCTAGGACTCCCCGAGGGGACAAGGGAGTCGCTGATGTGCTGGCAGGGTCGGGAGTTTCCTGATGACTTTCCTCTG
>QWTY01026908.1:0-10534 GCA_008033365.1 Pseudorectes ferrugineus
TATTTATCGCTCACTGATGTTTGCAGGCCCTGGGACACCTCGCACCGGAACAGCCAAAGCTACGGAGAAATTTGGGATAAGTGAGAGAGGAAGGAGCTGCAAACCCAAGAGAAAGGCCAGCCCAGGCTGCAGAGGGTTCCTCTCCTCCAGGCTGCTCCGTGGTTACCTTTCCCCAGGCAGCTCAGAGGGTTTATTTATCTCCCTCGGAAATGTGAAGCGTGGCCGTGGCTGTGCTCAGGCAGCCCTGCAGGGCTCGGTGCTGCGCTCTATTAGCACAGCTTTTATTGCTCCTTGCAGTCTCTCCCTCTCCCCAGCGCTCCAGAACACATAAGGCTGCATTTACATTTTCTGAATGGACTAATCATGGCTCTCTGCTTTGATAAAGAAAGTGCAGCCTCCCACATAACCACATGGAAACCAACAGGGAAGAGTAAACCAGAAATAAACCCATTCTGGGGGGTTGAGAGAAAAATACCCACCAGGATAATTGGGAGGGATGTACAGAGAAGCAGCAACTGAACACATAGTCACATCTTCAAAAAAAAAAAAAAATTATAATGCTAAAAATACCCAGGTGAAGGACAGCAAGAGAAAACATGATTGAAGCGGAACAATTGGGAGAGGAGTTAATAGTTATTAGCAATCACTTCAGATTGAATATAGGTTGGTTTTGTAACAGCACAAGGGATGATGCATCTGACAGGACTTAAACAATTGCCTCCCCCTTCCCCAAAGGATCTCGCTGGCAGCACCCTGGCACTCACTGCTCGGTCTCCCTGCTCCTCAGGAGTTACTGAAAGTTTTTATTTGTAAAAGACAGCAAAGTTTGGTCCCAGACAAAGCTTTCCAAACCTGTATTCCAAGGCTTAATACATTTATCATTTATCCCACTGTATTTTCTCCTGTGGCCTTTAAAAAATAACCCTGCGAGGTCAAAGTTCCACCAGTCTGGGATTTTTTTATCCAATTTTGCCTTTGCCTGGGCAAGAGTGTGAGAATGGAGCGATGTTTATGATATTTCTGCAAACACTCCCCCATCACCCAACTGTTTGCTGTGCCAGCCTGGTTTCTGTGCATTTATTAACAATCTGTGGACTTCTTTCCCTTGGAATTGCAATTCCCCAGTGTCCACAGCATTTGGGAGCATTCTGCATGCAGACGTCCTGTGGCAGGAGGCGTCACAGCTCAGTGGGGACACGTTCCCTGCCCTGCATCTCCTGGCACTGGAATATCAGCTCTGGGCATGTGGGAAATCCAAAACTGAGTCCCAGATTTCCTCCATGTTCTCGAAGAATTTGTGCACAGAGGGTGAAATTGAAAATGAGTTATCCTGAAAGGATTGTGAGGGGCGTGAGCCAAATCCATCCTGTTCATAACTGGAGAGCTACAAAACCTTGAAGATTAAGTATTTTTCAAAGGGGTTTCTTTGGCTGCTGTTTTAGAGAATTTGTGTGTGGTGTTTGCTACAGAATGATCCTCGTGGGTCCCTCCAGCTCAGGATATTCCATGGTTCCATCAGCTTGATTCAGAGCTCCAAAGCTGCAGTAAACAGAGGATGGGAGGGTGGGGATTTGCGGATTAAAGCAAAGGATGGGTTTGAGGAGAAGGACAGCCAGGGGATGGTACCCTTTGTGCCAGGCCTGTGCCACTGAGGGGGAGCAGCTCCCTGCTCTGAGCTGCTCAGCCCCTCAGCCTGGCTGCAGAGTGAGGTTTTTCTGCTCCAGCTGCATTTCCCAGCAGGTTTGTCCCTGGTGCTAACCCCTGCCCGGCGCCTGCAGCCTCTGCTGCCGGTGGTGCAGCCTGGAACGGCCGGGGCAGGGCGAGGGGGAACAATCCCAGGCATCCGTGGAGTGCCATTAAGGCAGAGCTGAGTGCCTCTGCCAGGCAGGTGTCTGGCTCTCGAGCAGGGCTGAGCGGATGAAGTGCAATCTGTGTCCCGCTGCCTGGCGCGGGGGCACGGCACACACGGAGAGGGGTCACGCTGTGCCGCCCTCGTGACACCAGCGCGGGGACAAATCAGTCAATGCCCTCGGCCGGGCAGGCTCAGGGGTGGAACCCGCTCAGATCAGGGTGATTTGGGGTGTGGGAGCAGCGTTGGAGTGGGCGTGGGGGACACTGTGTGGCCGCTCATCCCATCTGAATCCTGCCCAAGCCTTTCCTGCAGGGTGAGAGTGACACGGGAGCAGAACGTCACAGGGAAGGAGCTCTTTGGGCCCGGGTACAACATAAAATATACCCACACTGACTTTTGAGGGTCACAAGCTTCTCTCTAAAGCCTAAAACTTGCACTTGTGCTCTTCCAGTGTGACAGGGAACCTCTTTTCCACACACGATGTGTGTGCGCCCATGGAAGCTACGTGGAAATGTGGGAAGCACAGCAGATTTTACACAGCGGTTCATCAATCAGTGGAAAGCTCTTTTACAAAAACTCTCCTCAGAAGTAAGGAAGAAAGGTTTGAATGTAACAGAATTTCTGCAGTATAGAAAAGAAGTTGGGGGGGGGAATAAAAACGACAGCACTCTTTACTTGACGGAGTCAGAAATATTGCCAAGAGGTTGGGATTTTTTCTAGATTACTACAAGCAATTACTTCAAAAGAGATAAAAAACCAGGGTTGTGAGTTCTTAATACCATTGTGTGTTTAAAGAACAATAATTCCGTGAAACCCCGAACACGTAGGAAACCCAACCCACGCTGTTTTGCGTGTGTAACCTATCTGACCAGCTCTATTATAACCCCGTGGCTGGTTATTTATAACACAAGCCAAGTTGTTTTTCTTTTTAACTTGGAGCTCCACTCGAGGAGCAGTGATTCATGCTGCACATGCTGGGAGCTCTGCAGCTCCATGCCTGGCATGTGGGAAAGCCGGGATGAGAGAGAGACTTGAGAATTACCGAGTGGGGATGTGTTATCTTGTGTAGAAACAACCTCCAGACAACAACTTGGACCAAAAATACTCCAGCACCGAGCAGGACCCAGCACCATCGTGGTGGCTGATTCCCTGCCCTAAAGCCACACTTTCCACTGGTTTCAAAAAGCTGGATGGAACTTAGAACTGGGGGGGCAATGGAAAAAAATATTAAGATCCGAACAGGAATGGTTCGGACAAAGGCGAATGTGAGCCTCACACAAAAAGTGCTTGCAGCATTTGGAGAAGTATTTCTGACAGGTTTCCTTCCAGGGGTTCTTCAGGAAAGGGTGACAGACCCCCCGTTCTCCACTGGGGAAGATTGTTCTCCATCCAGACTGGTGCTGAGCGTTACGTTTGAAAGGATGTCAGTTTTGCCTTACCAGATGTAAAAATATGAACGTGGTAAGAGACAAAAAGAGTGTTTTCCCTCAAACAATTTGACTGAACGATCTTGTTCCTTGGGGAGCTGGAATGTACCTACATTACATCCTCTCCACACATCCTCCTCCTCCACTTCTCCCTGTCACTCTCTCTCCATTGTGTCTATGTGAGAGCGATGTTAAACATCAAACTTCCAAAAATGAGCCCAGCTTCTTAGCAACTCCAGATGCCTCTTTAGCATACAATAACAATTGTTTGTTGCTTTGCAGTCAGTGGTTTAGATGGAGAAATGAGACAGCCTGAATTTCAGTTTGAAAACCCACTCTCACCTCTCCTCTTGCGGAAGAGAACAGCTTAATGGGTCTTTTTGGTGTAACGATAAATATTTTCCTTTTTCTCCTGTCTTTATTTACATCTCTAGGCAGTGGTGATCACAGCAGCCACCGCTGTCTGTGTTCCCTCGCCGGGTATTCACAACATATATATTTCTGGAAGAAAATCACGACACGAATCTCTTACCTTCAAGCCATATGAATCCCTCGAGCAGAGGTGTGAGTACTTTGTGCCAAATATATCCAAAACACCACAACTCTCCACCGTGGCTTTTCCCAGGCTCTCCCAGGCTTTCAGGCAGACTTTTTGGTGTTCAGCATTCACGCACAAGCAGAGGAGCAAAAAGAAAGAAAATCACCTGCCTGACCCCTGCCAGCTGGGAGTGGTGCAGGTGGAACTCGCCGTGGTTAACCCGGGGCTGAGCCAGCGACTGCTGGAACTTCAGGAGCTCGGGAAGCGGCTCAGCATCCTGGGGAGAGGCGATCCCGGGGCCAGGCTCTCCCGCAGCAGTTCGCTGTCCATCTCCTTCAGCACACCGCCGGCTGGCGAGGCAGCAGCTCCGTCTCCATTTCCCAGAGCCCAGGCTTGGCTAGCGGCTGAGCAGAGCCGCCCCTTCCTCCCACGGAGAGATCCCAACAACCTGTTTCCACTCCGGCTCCCTTCGCCGGCCGCGGGATGCGAATTCCCGCAGCGCTTCCCTCTCTGCCTCGCCCGCTGCTGCCGCTGCTGCTGCCGCTGCGGGGAGGGGAGGGGGCGAAGTTTCCTCCCCCGAATCCCACGGACTCACCCCGGCGGGGATGGGCGGCTCCAGCCCCGGGGATGCGGGACCGGGACCGGCCCCGGCACCGGGACAGCGCCGGGCGGAGCGCGGGGCCGGGGCCGGGGGGGCTGGCGGGGCTCAGCCGCTCCCAGCGCAGCCCCGGAGAGACGAGCGAGGAGGGTTCCCACCCCCAGGAACCCCTCGGGGGGGACCAGCCCTTCCCTGCGGGCCGCCCTGCCCCGCGCAGGCACTCCCGGGTGAGCGCCGGGGATGCTCGGCCGGGGATGCTCGGCCGGGGATGCTCCGGGATGCTCCTGGAGCGCTCCGAGCTCCAAGGTCAGCGCTGGCCCCGCGTGTGCACAGCTGCTGGCATGGCAGGGAACGCGGGGAGCGGCCCGCCTGCACGGAGAGCAGGAATTCCTGCCTGAGGAAGCGGGCTGGGGGTGTTATCCCCGCTGCTGACAGCTCGTAAACCTCCGGTGGAACGGAGCAGGGCACGGCCAAGGAGGGGCATCGCTCACCTGCATCCTTCCCAGTCCCAGCACGTCCCGGGGATTTGCTAAAAACCCCGGCTGGAATTCTCAGCAGTGCTCCTTGTTTAAACACTCCCTGTGCTGCTAAAGAGATCTCTTTGCAATTCAAACACCAAGAGAAACCATTTCCTGGAAGTGTGGCTGCTGTTGCAATATTTTAATATCTTCTTATAGTTTAATATCCCTAACCCCACCTCACTTTCAGAGCATTAGCAGTCTCTAATCTGAAGGGTGTTTCCTAAGAAAGCTCCTGGTTTTTTTCCAGTAAACCTTTCTGAATGTATTTTTTGTATGACCAAAGAGCCCTAGACAAGGAGAAAGCAGAGTGAAACCCATCTCTGTGGTGAGGTTTTAAAGCAATTCAGTTTCTGGGGGATTTTCTCCAAAGGAGCGGATCTCAAATGCTGCTTTCAACCTCTCTGGATGGTGTAACCCTAAATCTCCTGGGATGTTGCATTCCCGAATTGCTGTGTGTGCACACTCTTGTCTTTCTGAGTCATCTTCAGTGCTAAAGTCAAACTGAATTCTCCTGAACTTTCCAAGTGTTACTGCAATAATTTCCTTTTTATCCGATTTATGTGAGTTTTGCAATGCCAAGGGAGCCAAATGAGCTCAGTGTAGAACAATTATTTCTCCTGGAAAGCAGGACAGCAAAGCTTTCATACACTTTGCTTGCCGCAAAATAAATGTATTTATTTAATGGATGGACAAGACTGCTTTGAGATGTTTCCGCTGTCTCTGAGGCCAAGAAGAATCTGTCCTTTCCTCGACTCCTTGGGCTTCCAAGAATATTTTCCATCCAGCCATCCGTAAGAAAATCAACTCCAGCCTGAGTCAGGAAATGAGCAATTTAATAACTGAGAACTGAGTGAGGTGTTTAATGGACGAGCTCTGAGTCTCACTGACTCTTTGCCATCTGCCTCAGCCTTTTGATTTACAGCGTTTAACTGCTTGTAAAACTCATCTCTGTGTGGGTTTTTTTCAGTCCTACTAAAGAAAAAAAGCATTTATTCTTTCCCCTGGAAAACGATGGATTAAAATAATGGCTGGTCTGATGGGAGATGTGCCACAAATCACATCTGCCTTTGCCAGAAATGCACCTTGTCTCTCAGTCTGTAATGGGAAGAGCTGGAAAAAACTGCAGGAGACTTTAATCAGGTGATGGAGATGTCCTTAGGAAGTTTAAAGTGAGATTCATTTCCCTTGCATTTCGTATCAAGGATTTCAATAACTGCCCTAGAGTCAGATGAATCACGGGAGAAAATAAAGCACAATAACAAGAAAAACTGTTGGATTAAAAAAAATCCCAGCCCTGAACCCGAAGCCAAAACAAAATGAAACTTCAAACCCACAAGTGCAACTTTCTCATAAGGAGCAAAATCTTTTCTTTTCAGGCCTTTTCTGGTTTGTGGAGCTGTTCCTGGGGCAAAAATCTTGAGAGTTCTGTATTTCCTTACCGTGTGTTCTCTCTTTTTGCCTCTGTAACAGAAGAGTCAGAGCAGCATGGGGAGTGGAAGGAGATCAGGTGCCTCCTGCACTGCCCCAGGCCACAGAAAAAGGGAAGTGCCAGTGGAATATCAGTCCCTGCCAATGAGATATTTCATTATTTTGCCGCTCTGTCACAGGCTGCTGGTGTGGAAAGCTCTGAGGAGAGCAATGGGGTCTTGACTGACAGTTTGATTTCTCTGATGCAGGGAGGAGTTGGCCACAAATGCTGAAGAGGAAACGTTTCTGACTCACCTGGGATAAGGCAGAGCTTTTTTAAGGGCCAGTCCTGAGCTGTGGCACGAACTTCCCTGCAAGTTTATCACAACTGTGTTGCCTTCTGTGTCAGGCCTGTCTCTTTCCGGCATCAACATTCAATAAATATAAAAATGAGGAAGATTTTCAGAGCAAACCACCCGAGTCTGCACTCAGGTCCTCCTCCTGTATAAAAAAGGCCCATCCAAACCCTCTTCAACGCTGATTAACCAGTACAAGTGCATCATGCACACTCCTAAATGTTGCTCAGGTCTTATATAAAGTGAAAAAACCCACAAACCCACAAAAACTAGCTCAGAATGGTGCAGAACTCGCCCTGTTTCACTGCAGGAGCAGGGTGCTTGTAAACTCCTGGGAGATGTTCAGCATCTCGTCCAAAACACTGGTTCCTCAGGCTCCTGAAAGCCACGGGCCAGCGCTGCACAGGAGAGGAGGAGAGTGAGGAAAATGAAACAATAACCCCGGGCTGTTCGACCTTTCTCTGTGGCACCCACAGCCCACCCCAAATTTAACACCTGAAATGCCAAATCCCAGTCAGGGGTCAAAATGCGGGTCCCGTTTCCCCAGTGAGAGCCCAGCCTGCCTCTCCAGCAGCAGCAGCGGGCCAGGCTGGTGCAGGGCTGGAGGTGGATCCCGTGCAGACCTGGCTGGGAGCTGGCAGAGCTCCTCTCCCACCCCGTGCTCCCTCCCAGCGCTGCTGCAGAGTCATCCGGCTGCAGCTTGTGCCACCTTTATCATAAACACCTAAATGAGCACCCCTTGCAGATGTTCTCTCCCAGGGCAGGCCTAGATCTGACTCTGGAATAAAAGACCTGCAGCTCAGGAAGGCAGATTAGTCGTAATGAGCCTTCTGAACTCGAATGCTCTGCTGTTTTCTCATCTCTTCTGCCAAAACAAGCAGCGTTCCCAGCCTCCTGTGCACACTTGGGGAGCGGAGGGAGCCTTTGCCTTGCTCAGCAGAACAGGCACAGGGAATTATTGGTCAGAATTGGCTTCTGGGGGACGATTCTCTCCCTGCCCTTCACTGGGGTGTGGCAGCTCCTCGGTCCCGCCGGGGGAAGCAGCCGGGGCCTGGCACAGGCTGGCTTTTAATTGCACGATATTAAATCCAGCCCTGGGAAATGCAGGACGTGGCTGCAGCCGTGGTTTGAGCCCTCGGGAGATGCCCCATGGAATGTGCTGTGCCCTTAATGAAGGCAGTGACTCATCAGCGGTGACAACCAGAGGCTGCAGCAGAAGCTGATGAGCTGAGGGCACGGCTGGGGCTTTGAGTGCTGCAAACTCCAATTAAATGTGTCCCCCCAGATAAGAAAATTGCCATTTTTGGGTCCCCGAGTTGCAGAAAGAGGTACCCCGAGTGTCCTCCCCTGCTGGAGCCCCTGTGGGCAGGCAGCTGTGGAATACATCGTGTTTCACCCCATTGCTGTGACCCCCGAGGAGGTTTGGGTGCCCCAGAGCTGCTGCATTCCCAGTGTGTTTGAACCAAGTCCAATCTGTTCACACAGCTCTGGAATTGGCCGGATCAGTTCATTTCAAGTGTAGGAAATCAATAGTCTTTGGTGTGAGATTTCTTCAGAAGCCAAGATGGGTATTGATATCTCTGGGAAGGAAATGAATTCTCCCCTTCTTGCATATTCCCAGGGATGGGCCAGGAGGATGCTGTTACTCCCATGAATCAATAATGGCAATAGTGCACGCAACAGTGGGCTCAAAATATTTGTTTTTTCCCCAAAAGCAGTACACCAAAAGTTCTAATCTGAGAGAGAGGGCTGGAAAAGGGGTCTGACCTACCCATGCCACTGATCTCCTGGGGGGCACTGGGCACATTTTGGCCTTTTCTCTGTCTCACTGAAGTCAGGACAGAGTTTTGGATTATCACAGGCTTGGAGTTGACATATATTTTATATGTTTTAATCAACTGCCGTTTCTCACGGCTGCTTTTATCCTCCAAAGTGGTTTGTGCAATCCCCACGGGACCCCTGACGGGGGAAACGCTATCAGTGCACATTCAAACAGAACACAATTTGCTGTGGCAGTGTTTACAGAAACTCCGGCCGAGCTCTCTGGAGAGCGAATCCAGGCCCGGAGCGGGGAGTCCGTAACAATTTGTCCATGGCTGAAGGTTGGGACGTGCCCGCCGGGGTGGCAGAGCACACGCTCCCTTCCCAGGGCGGCTTTTTGGAAACCACAGAAACTCTCTTAATTTCCTTGTTGTGGACGAGGATAAAAGATGTGCTGCTGAAAGGGATTCCGTGGCAGGGCCATTGTTCCTCGGCAGCAGCTCGTCTCCCCGAATGCAATATTTTGCAGGACAGATAAGGACAAGAGGAGGAGGATTTAAAAGCACCTGGCCCGGTGCAGGTTATTAATTCTGATTAAACTTAAGAAAATTCAGCTCCTCGCTATTCCAGCGCCCGTGGGGTTGCTCAGGTGTTGTCAGAGCTGTGTCCCACCAGGGAAGCAGAGAAATGTTCGGCTGTGATGGCCCCCAAATACCTGAGTGTCCCAAATTTTGGGTGCTAACTAGGTTACTTTAAAAGGTAGAAGGAGATGACTCTTCCTGTTCTCTCCATCTCTTTGTCTGGTGCTTTTTCTCTGCTAACAAAGGCCCTGGGGAACCTTGAGTGTTGGCAATCAGCTTGGAAAATTCACCTGGATTGCAAGAGCCTCTCTTCTGCCTTTTCTGAGGTTTTTTTTTTTCCTTGCCTCCTTGTTATTTTTGCAAAGCTCGGCAGCCAGTGAAGACGTGTAATTAGAGTTAATTGTGATTGCTCGGTGATGCAACAGCCCCCCACCGACTTCAGGGTGCTTCTGGCTCGGAGGGAGTGGGAATATTTCAGAGGGACAGAGTCCCCACAGCCCCAGCCAGCCCTGGAGCTCCCTCCTGCTCCTCCGCCCGGTGCCCGAGGGAGGTGGCAATGTCACCTCGTGCATGTAAGCTCGGTTTTCTCCAGGTTTTTAATGCCTGTTTGTTTTTGAGGCTGGTGGCGACAGATCTCTGGTGCTGATCAATGCTCCAGCTGCAATTTTTCCTCCCCGAGGCACAGGGGGAGACTGACAACGCTTCGATAGATGATCAAAGCCAGTCTTGTCACATGCCACAGCCACCCACCGAACCCAGAGCTGGCTCCTGCCCTTTTCAGGATCCAGAACCCTCTGGGAATTTTGCCTCATTGTGCCTCTGTCATGCTGTGATTTCAGAAGGATCTGCATTAAATAACCTGCCTGGCTTTCTGGGGGAAAGCAAAAGCATTTTAATAGCCCTCAAAATCCCTGATTTCCATCGTTTTGGGCTGCTGTAGTGGCCACTCAGAGGACAGCCATGGTGCTTTGCCCTGCCTGTTGATGGGGGTTTAATTGCTGGATTTTGGGGCAGCACACGAAGCCCACAAATCCCATTCTGCCCCCAGAATTAATGGGGTCATTAATGCCAAATTGCCACTCCACAGCCTCACGGTGCCAGCCCCATCCTCAGGAGGGGACTGTCCTGGGCTGCAATTCTTCATTTTGCTGTGAGATGGAAAAGAGCAGAGAGGAGGGGAACAGATGGGCCCTTCTTGGTGCCACACACGCTCACACACATCCTGCAGAGTGTGAGGGAGCCAGAACGCTCAGCTGGGAGTGGGAGCTGGGGAGTTCAGGAGCTGGGGAGGCTCAGGAGCCGGGGAAAGGCGGGTTCTCAATGAGGCAGAGAAGCTGCACTTGCTCGGGATGAGAGAAAACCCCAGGGACAGCCACCCACAGGCCACAGTCTGCTGCTGAGAGGCTGCGAGACAAAGCTTTGAATAGATTACAGCAAATAATTCATTATGGCAAAGTTTCCAGGCCCTTCGGCAAATCCCACTGGGAGCTGCC
>QWTY01026909.1:7490-30991 GCA_008033365.1 Pseudorectes ferrugineus
CAGTATTAAAATTCAGGCCAATGAGGGCACTTCATTTAGATTTACTTGGACAGAATCCAATAGATTACCTATTTCTTCTTTCAACCATAAAATTAGCCAACAAATAAGAATACCAAACCACTCTTCACATCCATGAAACCTCTGTTCTCAAAAGCAGTCCTGATCTTTAAATAGGTCCATAAGTAGGATTATTCTCTATACAATTTAATCTTACTATGATCTTAACACAAGT
Organism: Pseudorectes ferrugineus; assembly: GCA_008033365.1. NCBI lineage: Eukaryota > Metazoa > Chordata > Aves > Passeriformes > Pseudorectes > Pseudorectes ferrugineus. The sequence continues at coordinate 7,723 of QWTY01026909.1, forward strand.
GGGTTTGTTTACAAGGGACTTATGAAAATACAACTCATTTGCCTTTTTACCTTCAGCAGGTAGTTGTGATGCATATTCTGGAGGCAAGGTTAAGAGAGCAAAATCCTGAAGTGCAGCAAGCCAGAGCTTGCTCAGTGTTCCAAGATCTGCCTGTACCAAGTCCAGAAGTCCACTGGCTGAAAATGTTACATCTCTGTAGCTCTCTTCTGAGGAGTTTGCAAGTTTTAAACAGTGCTTGTGTGTATCCCTTTGATTTTTCTGCTTTTCAACTGCAACTATGTAAACCTGTTGATATATTTGGATAGAGAGTTACAAATATTAACACTTGGAAAACTACTGTGATCAATAGCATGACTGCCTGTTGAGCAGGCATGAGATTTCCTAGAATCTATTTCTGCTTCAAGTCCAGAAGGCATGGGTGAACAAGCACTTATTCTCTAAACATTCTGAATCCATTCCCCAGCTAATCATGATGCAAGAATCCCCAAAAAGGGAAAACTACTAAAATTCCTACCCACAATTAAGTTCCCTGCTCTTAAAAATTAATATATTATTTGTCCAGTTTCTGCTTCCAACCATCAAACCCTGTTATAGCTACAAGACTAAAGAATTATCAAATAATATACCTATAATAAGGATTCAGAAACAACAGTTAACCCATTCCTAAATCTTTTTTTTAACTGAAATGCTATACGGCACTTGAAGCCGACTTCTCAAAATTATGTGTTACTTCACGTTAGCAGTAAAGAATGAAGAGTACAGTCTTGCATACTTTGCAAATTTTGGGTGTTACCATCAATAGGTTAATTTCAATGTTAATTTCCCTAGATACCTCTCTGGTTATCAAAAAGACAGAACTGAGAATGTTTCAGACAAACAGCCCTCTATAGTCTCTCCAAAATGCCCTTGGAGAGAAGCTCTTCTCAACCATAAAGGACACATTTAGATTCAACAAATCTCAAGTCAGCTTTGTTGAGTACTAGTTTCCTGCAATTATGATTTCTGTATCTTTTTCATGTTTGCTAGTTGTAGTGGGTTGTCCCACACCAGCAACTAAACACACACCAAGCCCTTGTCTCACACCTCCCTGCAGCAACAGGATGGGGGAATTCCTTCAATTTCTGTAAACAAGAAGTAGGTAAGATTCTAACGGAGAAGGAACTGCCTAGGGCTTAAGTGAAATATTTGTAAATTACAGGTCACAAAAGCTTATAGGAGCTCTACAGAGCTTGCTTTGAAGAATTCTAGTGATCTTAATTATAGGCTGGAACAATCTACAGATCTTCACTTCTGACAGTGGAGCCTCACATCTAGTCTGAATTTTGTCCGGGCTTCTGACCAGGGAAAGGTTGCTATATGCTATTAAAAACCTTTTCTTTGTGTAATGATTTCAAATTGATCACAGTACTTTATCTTTTCCTGAATAGATTAAATAGACCAATCTACTTAAATCTCTCAATGTAAGTATGTTTTCAAGACTTTTATTCCCACCTGCTAGCTTGTCTCGAATGGCTTTCCTATTTTGTCAATATTCGTTCTCAAATATGCACACGAAACATCGGGATGTTTTTCTACAAATGTTCACATAAAAACTATCTATTGCCTACTTTCTCCTCCAAAGTACCTTCCTGGTTATACACTGAAATATCGTCCACCTTCAGAACATGTTCAGATTTAGCTGGTTATCAACCATCAGCATCCAAGGCCATCGTCACTACTTTCTAATACACATCTTTTGGAGGTGGTGTACATGGTTCACATTTTTGACTTTTAAATATTTACCTTGCATTTACACTTATTAAAACAGGTATTCACACGAACTGACTTTAATTTAACTGAAGCAGTACTGAACTGACAATATTAATTTAAAAGATCTATTTCCAAGATATGAAATGCCAATAGACAATGAGAAAAATGACACCTATTTAAAATGGTACATTGAGTGGAGCATCACCATAACCATTTATAACATACATTTTTAACTGAACTATTAGAATATATCAAGGAATTCATATCTTTAAGTATGAGACATTATTCTTAATGTATAGTATAATAAAACCAGTTTAATTAGCAGTGCTGTTGTCAAGTTTACAAAGTTCATGTACTTTTAGAGGTTGCAAAGCAAAGCAACGGGTCAGCACCTTCTATTTAAAGAAGCATGTTAGAAATTCCTGAAAATTCTGTCTGAAAGGTTCTAACTCACCTATCAGGTATCAAGACTAACATTGCAGAACTGTTATACTAACCTCTGCCCAAGCCTTAAGGACAGCTAGTACTTCCATAGTTGAGGTGCTTTCATTATACTGTTGATTTTGTGCTTCTTTTCCAGCCTGCACTTTGAGCAAAGAGGACACAAGCAACTGGTGAACCCTTCGAAGGTCATTAAGATCACTTACTACACCACTTGCTATCCAGGCACTGCACACCTAGTGTTGTGAAACAGAAACAATGAGGAACAAGAAAAAACCACCACTGGATAGTCTTTTTTCCACCTGTAAAATTATGAAAACCAGATTTAATTTCTACTGAGATGCAGTTACTCTCAGACAATAATGAATGTTAAATGACATCACAGTTTAATATGCTTAAGTAGTGAAAACCAAAACATTAGTGGGGTGTCACAAATAACAGCCAAAATATCAACTGCTACAAAGTTTCTCAGAAGACTTTAAAGTGACAAAAATCTTTGAGTTGTCACAGTATAGAGGTAACATAGGTGACATTATTTTTTGTGCATGGACGATTTGAAGTTAGAGGATTTATTTCCTTTTCCTTGTGTTGCATATCAACAAAAAAAAAAGTATTTCAGAGGGTCTATTACCTAAGAGACTTCTGACTTTCAACACTTGCCTGACATGCTTTTGCTGTGACATCAGGAGGAGTTTCGGGAGCAAAGGCAGGCCTAAGTGCTGCTCCAACCTAAAGAGAAGTTATACAACACTTAATACATACTGAACAATAGACTAAATACTTACTTTTCATAATCAGACTTTGTTACAGTTTTCCTTTACAGAGCATAGTTCTTCATCATTTTTTCACAGACTGTTTCAGCGAGATTAAAGAGCAAAGAAACAGTTTCAGTCATACTTTTATTGTTTTGCTTACGCTGAAGACATCGTTCTCTTTGAGAAGGGTCTTCAGAGTTGATTCTATTTTTTGCACAGTCTAAAACAGAAATAGCAATGTCTTCCTTCCTGAACGCTTGACTTGATGAAGAGCCCACAAAAGAAAAAGCAATGTTCTGAACCATGAAAGACTTGCAAGACACCTAGTGAGTGACATTTCCTTACTCAGAAAGAATACAGATTTAAGAAAACAAACAACTGAAGTTGGTCAACTTTGGAAAGTGAAAAAAGGGGAGAGCACAAACCCCATTTACCTAATAAAGAATACACAAATACAAAGTTACCGGGCTGCAGATGCTTTACCTACTCTCATTGTTGAAAACAATTTCATTAAAAGCTAAAAAAAGATTCCCTGGCTGCTTTAGTATGTACTTGAAAACTCAGATTTAAGTCTGATGTACTATACTTCCATCCCAATGAGCAAGCACTACAATAAAAATTTGTGAAAATAAGTGAAAAGGATTTTTTTTAATGGCAATTAATGACAATTTCTTAAGACCCTCTAAAGCTGAGATTCTATTTATGGAACTTCTGAATAAGATTTTAGGAAGTCATTACTTAAGTTCAGAAAATTTATATCCATCTTTTTCTGGATTATTATGATATTTTTAAGGAAAAAAATTAGACAGTGTAGACTTGATTTGTAACAGTTTCACATCTCTTAAACTTATATGAAACAGTTGATAAAATCTGTGCACAGTATTAGCAGAAACACTTTAAAGGTACTGAAGCTTAAAAGGAAAATTATTAGCTTTACTTGTGACCTGCTTGATGGTTTTGGAAAGCAAGGACAGATGGTTTAGTTTTTTCCCTTGATAGCTTCAGATTAGACCATAGCACTTCCTTCCCACAAAGGAGTGCCAACAAAATAGAATTATAATGGCAAAAGCAAGATCAAAGTAGGTTAGGATGTCTCCAGTGTCAGGATCTCTCCAGTTCTATGAGAGGAAGTGATCTGATCTATTCAGTGCCTGCTAGAAATTGAAGCTTTATGAGGCTTAACACAGCTGTCTGTCATATTTAACGCAAGTGTGGTCTGGAATGCAAAATGACTAGGACATCTTTTCTCTAAATCTAAACCAAGAGTTAACTCAAATGAACCTTATGAGTACAATCCACACTTCTACCTCCTCTAGCATATTTATTGGCCAAGATCTCCAAATGTGATGGCTGCTGTGCAAAGGCTACTTATTTCTAAGCAGAGTTTAAAATTATAGTTATTCCTAATATTTCTTGCAATACTTTCACACTCTGAAACCAATGCTTTCCAAAAAAACCCCACCAACGATCTATTTTGGTTTTGTTGTATTCAAGAGGGGAAAATGATGAAACTTGAAAAACTTTGGAGCTAAAAAATTATATGCCAACTGAAAAGATGATTTCTAAGGAAGTTAAGTCCGAAGAAATTAACAATACTCCAGTAACAACGTAACTGAAACCCAGCTCTGCACCTACACACTGCAAATGCAAATTTCTTTTAGTAATTGACTGTAACTCTAAACTTTTCTAAGTTATTAGCAGTGGTGCTTACATTGGCTTGATATTGCTCCAGGATTACATGACCTGGAAACTCTGGTTCTGGAACAGCTGCAAACTTCCGAACAACAATTTGCAACGTTTGAAGCCCAGAAAGACGAAGTTGATCACTGTGATCTGTGGCAGCCATGAAAGCCATACGGACCAAGTCAGCTAAATGCAATACCAAAAAGTCATCTGAAAACAGAAATTTAAAAAAGAAAATAGTTTTATTAAATTTAAATTTAGACATAATGTGTTTTATAAGACTGTTCCAAACGTTTTCAAAATGCGTATTTTACATTTTACCCTAACCCATATCAAGGATTCACTTCAGGCAGCTTACACACACATTAATTTTATTTGGCTACCTTATGTTAGCTGATCTAGTCTGCTTTCCATTTAAATGTATAAAAAAAGGTACTTAGAAAAAGTATAAATATCCTCATGTATGAGACAGATTTTCTAAAAAAGAGTGTTGAGGAGTACACCTCCAGATAAACACAGAGAGGTACTGAAAAATGGCACTGTATTTCTAGTGGTGATTATGCAAACTATGGAAAACCAAAAAAGTGGCATTTTTTTAAGTCATACTCCCAGATACCAAACGGCAATGTTGTAGGCTGGTGCCAGCTATCACTTGTGACTGCCAGTGCTTATGCAGAAACAATGCCTTCCTACGCATATGCCATGGTACTATAACCAGGAAACTGAGTGTAAATGCTGCAGTAAGATGCCACTCTTTTAGCAAATAAAAATTTCTCTACACTTTAATGAATATAGGCTTCCAATTGGACTAATTAAAGGCTTCATTGATTACAAACAACAAATTTATGATGAATTTCATTAAGATGCAAAGAGCTAATACTTGTTTTAAGCATACTTTGCATTCTATGAAATTCTTCCTGTGCTTAACACATACCTCTTGAATCACGTTGTTTTCTTTCCTGAGCCAAAGTTATGTCAAAATGTGCACTGCCTGCATTTTCACACTGGCTTATAATTTTACAAACACACTCTGCAGCAAAAACTCTGGTAGACCATCGTGGATTTCGGAAAGGATGGAATCTGTCATCATTGTCAGACGTTAATACAGATACATCATCCAGTTTGGCAGTTTCCTCTTCTTGAGTGGTATCTATTGATGCTACTGTATTGAAATCTGTATTTAGGACACAGAGGGGAAAAAAAACCAAACATAATATTCTTCCTTACTGTAACTGAAAACTACAGAAAGAAATCTCTTCAAAGTCTGTCTCTAGCCTCAAATTGAGAGGGACTCCCTTCACTTTTGGTATCTTAAAGTAAATGCTAGAATTAAAATATAAAAAAACTGTCTACATTTGGTTGATATTACTTGCTGTAAGACAAGATCAATACCACAAAAGTAAATTAAGAACTGCAGTGAAAGAAGCAATAGAAAAAAAAACCCTTTTAAAATAAATGTGATGCATTAGAAGCTAGTACTGTTTCAAATTAAAAAATCTAAATCCAATAAATTTTCCTCCTGCACTGCAGGTAAAAGAATTTCCTTTACCCCCGCCAATATTCAGCACAGTAATAATTTTGTCTGCTCAAGAGTTTCATTATGATATAATAGGTTTGCATCATTCCTATTACTAATAGAAGAACTGATAAGAATATTTTTCTTGCAGGTAATTGCACAGGACTCACAAGCTCAAACCTTTCTGCATTTCCATTTCTGATATAGAAATAAATTAACATTAGGAGTATAAATCAACAAGAATATGAACAGGCAACACATCCTAAGATGTTTCTAAGAACTTGTTCAATGGGGAAAAGGCAATCAGAAGACAGAAAGGCATATTCCGCTGAAGGAGCTAAGTTAAAGGACCCAATCTTTCAAAATGAATGACAATTATACACTTCATAAATGGCAAACATTCAAGAAACATGAACACTTTCCCTCAGTGACATAGTGTACTGCTGCAGGCCTTATTTTGAACTCACCTACAGTGTATTATGACTTACCAGCAGAGGCAGCAAGAACATCTTTACAAAGCTTCAGCCAAAAAGAGAGCTTCTCAACTGCCATTGAAGTAAGCATATGAGTCAGAGTCTCTTTGATATCTTGGCCCAATCTTGGATCCAATTCTTTGTCCAGCAAGCCCAGCAATGCCCCCTCCAGGCCTATTTCTCTGATGTTCACATCTGCTAAGAACAAAGTCTGTGAGCTGAGTACTGTACATCAAAAAACTGCAGTAATGACAACAGAAACCCCACTAAAGGTTGCACACAGGGTATCTTGTAAACAAGTACTTACAAGCCCTGAAATATTTTTGAAACAATTGTATTTTTCACTTTAACACTATAGATAACTTATGAATACAAAACAAACTTTGAGCTTTTACAGAAACATAGTAACAACAGGAAGAAAGTTACCCCAGCAAAAAAAAGAAGAATCCTACTCTGAATTTCACAGCATTACCATCACTACAGCATCTAGTTCCTGAAAAAAATTATTTCACTTACCTTACTTAATAAGGTAATTCTAAAGCAATGTTTTAACTTTGGAAGTTAAAACTATTCTCCAAAAAAGCACAAAACTAGACACATGGAAATAATTTGTTAAATTAATATGACCGATTTTATTTGACAATTATTACCAATTTTAAATATCAGCAGTTTTAAAAAATGGCTATAGTCTATCTCTTCTGAAAATTTCCAAATGAGCTTGAATTGAAAGCAGAACTGAAATAATTTTTTAACACCACTCACTCACAGAAAAGCACGAGGATGAACTAGTGATCACTCTCAAGCCTTTTAGCAAAAAGTTAATACAAGAGCTACTGACTAGATAGGCTTAGATTTCTCTGGAACTCCCCTTGCGTTTCCTCATTTTCTTCATTTTATCATAATTTGGTACTATATAGACAACTGAGGTAGAAAATGTTTTGAGTTTAAGATTTCAAGAACGTAGCAAAGTTTTCATACCCATGGCAAAGCGTGTTTAAAATTCATTGCCAGTACGTCGAGCTCTGATCTCAAAACTTCAATACATTACCTGGAGTAAAATCTTCTTTGCTCTCTTTCACTAGTGCAACAGCATATTCTGATACTTCAGCAGCTTCTCTTTGCACAAGCTGACGTAAGCAAGCTACCACTGCACGTCTCAGCAGTAAGTATGAGCTACAGAGATTCATCTGAAACATGCAAGAAGATACAGTAAGATGGCTAACAAACCTCTGTAGCAATACCTCAGTAAGGCTGGTATTTTCTGAACAATTGCAGCTATGGCAAATCTGTTAAGTCAGTAAACACGTAATTGATGCTCTTTTTGCTCAGCTTTTTTTTTTTTTAAACCCCCAGATGAAAAGTTTTGCAACTCCTGTAATCAATTTTACAAAACATATCAGCACTTTTAGCATTTTCTCTCCAAAGGCAACCTACAATATTGGTTTGGGGCTGAATCCAACTCTCAACCAATATTGTACAAAGACCCCCAATAATTTCAATGACAGGTGAATCGTGGTCTCAATGAGCAATTAACTCTGACTACCCAGTATATGCATACAATGGGCTTGAAAACTCAGTACAAGTCATCATCAGATGGAACTAGAGAAACGTCAGTGAAACCAAGGGTGAGAGAGTCAATCAGGCTTTAGTAAAACAGAACGCCATGCATGAAAGGAAGTTTATAAGAATGGGCAAAGAGAACACTGCTGCAGTTTCATTGGGGAAAAAAATATATACTCAGTTTGCATTAAATTATGTTTTAGAGAAGGTGAGAGAAAGGGTGAGAGTTACTGGTGAATGTATGACACTGAGACAGGTCAGCTCTCCTGAGCAGTCTCTATCAAAAAAGTTCATAGCACCATCATATTTTAACATCACCAGGTCAGTGTGTGGGCTATTTTACTGGAAAATACACGAGCATAGATTCACTATTATGGGAACAAGGAAAAACACTTAAAAAACCCAGGACATAGCCTCAAGGGTTTTTTGTTAGAGTGGAGCTTTCTGATCTTTATTTGCTTCTTTCAATTTTAAGACAATCCTGAAGGGAATCCTAAAGATACGATAAACTAGCTGTGTGTGCATCATAAGCAAGATGGCTACACCAATATTTATGCATCTTCTTCTAAATTAAGCTTAGGTTATCATAAAAAAATTGTTCTCTACAACTAAGCAGTTGTGTACCCTTAGCTGTTAACATCCTTAAAATAGAGCTGCGTGTCTGCTGCAGGAAAACCTAGCGTTAGGCCGTGCTCCTCATTTGTCAGCAACAGGCCAATATATGTTAGTCAAAATGACTAATATATATTAGTTAACATGTGCTTAAAGAAAGCAACTTAATGACAAAAAGATTAAGCAATACAGAATTTTAGCTTTGTTAGATTAACAAAACTAAGCTTTGTCTTTGGAATTTCTATGCATGCACATGAATCTACAATACTCCGAATTACATAATTAATACACAAAAAGGTACACTCTCTGCATAATTCTTCTACAAGGAAAGAAACCTGACTCAATAGGTATGTCTGTAAGGTACTTTAATTGCAACTTTAAAAATAAGTGAGACTTTTAATGCAACATTTATGCAAGCAGGCTACACATTCTACTTCAAGTTGGACATGCACAAATTCCGTGCTCATTTTTAAAAGGGAAAATCAGAGGGCCCAATTGAGGCTACCAAAATAACGCAAGATGCACATTTTTCATCTCTCTCATTCTCCCACATTCTAAGCAGGGGACAGGACTAAATAAAAGACACAAAATGCAAGCATCACATTAAAACTTAAATGTACAAACAGTTCCCTTTCTGTACTTAACACATTAAAAACAAAATTATCCCTCACTAAGTACATAAATGAAATGTATTCCTGCCATCTGCAGAAAGTTAGGAAGGCTCTGGTTAGGATGACAATAAAATATCACTTGACATGCTAAAAGAAATTACATTAAAATGGTTAAAAAGAAAGATAAAAGATGAAATAAAAACACCACTGCAAACTGCAAAAGTTTAGGATTAACAAGGCACAGGGACCTACCAACACAGAATTATCCAACAAGATTTCCTGCACAAAAACAAACGACAACCAGTCATGACAAAACCAAAATAGATATCACAGTGATATCAACCACACATGGAGACTGTAACATGTAAATTCAGCATATAATAAAATCCAGAATCTTACATCAAACATACCAAAAGCCTGATTTGCTTAGTTCATTTCTCTTATTTTTCATGTTGAACACACTTAAATTCCAATCCAACTGCCCCTAAAATTAATACTTAAACAGTACCAAGACAACAGGACAGCATAGTTATTAACATTGTATACTTATTGTGTTTCAAAATATCTTTAATATCTTAGAGCTGAAAACTGGCATTCACTGTGTTGAGGAATACTACATCATAAGCTTACACAGATAAGCTCTTTAGAAGTCTGTGCTCACCTAAGTTAGTTTTAGAGCTAATTTTAGACATGATTAAAAGCATACAATTTGTATTCTGCTGGAGCCAAGAATTCAAATAGCAGGATAAGTATGCATTATTGTTAGAAGTCCCGTGAAAGATCCAACTGACAAACAGGGAACACTCTCAGAAGCTGAAGAATGGAAGCTAGATAACGACAAGCACATGTACACAATATAAAAAAAACCAACAAACCACAAAACACGAGCCAGTGAAGCAGAATGTCCATTGCCTAAGTCATGTTTTATTCGTGCTAGCAAAGTTACAACCTGAACTGTTTAAATACACTGGAGACCTGAACCATCCCATGCTGTAGGGGACGGGAAGACAAGTGGAGGAGGCAGCTTGCAGCTGCCTGCACAAGAAATTGTGTTAGCATGCCTAATGAGGGAATAAAGAAATTAAGAGGGATGAGAGGGAGGAGAGAGAGGAGAGGGAGGGTTATGAGAGAGCAGAGGGAGGTAAGAGGAGGCGAAGAGGAAAATAGGGGGGAATGGCAGGGAGAATGAGCATTTTAAAAAGGCAAGTTTGAAAGCACAGGCATATTACAGAATCCTTGGGGAAAGAGGGTGGAGAGAGGAGTTGGTTCAAATGCTACTAAAAAAAGTAAAAAAAAAATTGTTTGCACATTTGTTTTCAAGATTTTTATGAGTGAAAATTCATGTTTCTATGGATGAAGGGGGAAAAGATCACTCATCTGACCAGAGATTCTTTGCCTCTCCTGTTTTTCTTCCCTAAATAAAGAATGCAATGGTGAATATCCACATGATCTAGGGTCTAGCTTTTGCATGCCACTTCTCCTTAAGACTTCAAAATGCAATGCAACCGTCACACATTGTTCTCCAAACTGCAGACATTTAAACTCATGAAGAGCATCAAGCTGAGGGTCACCTTGCAAGTAAACAGCACAGTGAAGTGCAGATTTCAGATCCAATAACTTATTCTGCTTCCCTAATGAGATGGTGATTTAGTAGGTGGAAACTACATGGATGGATGTTGAGTTTTACAAATGCAGAATTCTGCTTGTGCAATTATCTTCTCACAGACCTGCAAAGCACACACTTGAACCTTGTTTATGACACTCTTCAGAGAGATATCGACATCTACTGAATTGTCAGTGCCAGCAACATTGGCCCTAGTTGTACAAGTTCGTGAGAATGAGAAAAGGTCACCCGTGTAAGGCCACTGACTTCAGTAGACTCCTCTCTCAGGAAGCCCACAATCACTTCTGGGATAGAGGGGAACACACACACTCAAGCCATGACCCTTACTTCTTAATTGACTAATTTAGTATTATGAAGTTCATAAACTGCTGTATGAGGTACTTTGAGACAACTTGTAAAAACAATAAAAATCAGTAATATTATGTAGACAAGACAACTTTGTCATGACATCCTCTTTATTAGTAGGTACTTGATATTAGTTAGAGATAGAAGCAGACTGTACATGGACTTAGAAATGCTCCCAAATGCTACCACATCCTCCAAGCAAGAGACTGACTGACATGGTTTGTTGTGATTTTATCAATGCAAGAAGAACTATGTTTTACCCAGAGAAGAGAAAATAATTGTTAGTGTATGTTAAAACAAAGAACACTTCAGATTAGTTCCAGCTGTTCTGCAACTAGCATACCCATGTGTATCACAGTGTGGGGCAGAAAAACCTTCAATTTTTCCTAGCTCCCACAATCACGTTTCTAGTCCAACTAAATAATGTAAGGAATCTAAACCTTAAACAAAATTAATATATGTTTAGTATCAATACACAAGTGCTACCCAATGGAAGATGTGAATAAGAACTGTGTTTAAATAGATCTGATTAAAACAAAATCCCACCACACCTTACTGTCTGTGGGTTTTTCTGTCTCTCTGATTGACAGTGAGACAAGATGGTCTTATTAAAAAAAAACCCACAAAACCCTCCAACCAACCCTGCCTAGCTAGCCCCCCAAATCCACCAAGGCTAATAGCTACCAGAAAATTACTTTTGGGTTTTTTTTAATAGAACTAAGTACTTCAGAACAGCAGCTATTCAAAGACAGAGAGATATTGCATGAAAACAAATCCCCCAAAAAACCAAAATCCCACCCAGCAAATAAACTCCCCCACCTCTTTGTCAAATAGGGTTGAAAAAGTCTTGTTTATTTTTTCCAAAGACCTGATTTGACTATTACTTATGTGTTAGAAATTTTTATACTGAATGCCAAGATGTCAATACACTGAAGCATTAGTGCTACAGAAATCACAAAACAGAAATCTACAATTTTTCAGCATCAAGAAAAAACAAAATGAAACAAAACAATTCCCAGTAATTATACACAATTTTTTTTTAATCAATCCTTCAACCAAGGCATAAAAAGCAGCAGAGGGAAAAAACTGGCCAACATAAAACAGCTGGTAAAAATCCAGCAAAAAGTTGTATTGAATGGTATATCCTGCCAGACAACTGGTCTTAATAAGAACAGCAGATTGCACTTGCAAGCAGTTCAGAAGGCCAAGATTTCTACAGAATGTGCTCATCTTGTAAAGGGGAAGCAGAAACTGAGGAAAAAAATGAAGATATATAGAATACTTGCCTGTGGAGAACACAAAACACCTCACCCCTACACAATGATCAGTTTCTCTGCTTAAAGAAACATCTGCATTTTTTAAGAGTTTATGAAAAACATGATCAAATTTTAAAATACAAGGATATAAACTAGTAAATATATACTCACACAGAGGCAGCTTACAAGGTTAGACAAGTTGACGTGTCGAGGAGCAAACATGTGAAGCTGCTGAAGGCAAGAGATGGCTTGAGCTTGAACAAGGCAGTCAGGATTATCCTGCATCACTGCACAGCCCAAAAGGCAGGAAGTTCTTAAGGCTGACACTGCTGTACTGCTGCCTATATTGAGAATAAAGAAGGTAGGGTATTTTTTTTGTTTGGTTTTAAAACACATTTATTTTTAATAAACATGATAACCTGTCTTTTTCCCAAGCCAGCCATAATGCTCATCCTCCTAAAGGATGATCCTTGTATCTGTGCTATACTTTGACATCAATGAGTAGTGATCACATTGCTCTCTGGTGATTTAGATGCAAATTTTACATGTCTGCATCATAACTAAGACATGGACGGGCTCCTAACTCTTGAAATATGAACACCTTCTGTTCTCATGCTAGAATTACAAGATGCAAGAATGTAAGAACTGTAAAATGTAAAATTCATGTAAGAAATTTCAGCCCAAGGCAAGGCTTGGAGAACCAGTTCAAACAAAGGAAATGATGTCAAGAGACACTATTTTTGGAAAACTAGCAGTCACATCATCTTGATTGCATAAAGTCATGGCCTATGAAATACTGTCTTACAACTACGCAAAGAAACTTAGCATCTGCTTACTTGTTACAGTTGCAATCACACGCATTCAAACAATGTTTAGCAATTTGGTTGCTACAGCAAACAAAGTTGACACTTTTGGATGTTATATACCTTGCAACTCAGGGCCCAGAGTGGTAATAAGTGTATTTAAACAGCGACCAAGGCTTTGATGAACTTCAGCGTAAGCGGGAGGCACACTTAACAACAACATGAGAACAAGAGATAAGGTAGGTTCCACATGCACGTGGTACAAGGGGCCAGCCATATCTACTATTAGTGACAGAGAGTGTAGTGCCCATGCCTGTAAAATAAGAGAAGCAGTCATGTAATGTCTATGTGATATACATAAGACCTTTTAAAAATTTGATAGTTAAAAGTGAAATTCAGTAATGAAGTGTAATAGAAGTTGCACTTTTAGGTTCCAAAGGAACAAACAGAAAGGTTATACAAAGAAACTTTACCAATCTGATGTCGAATAAGCCATTTTGAATATTTGACAAGGAACTGTATGTTGTGCAATGAAACAACCATTTTAAATTTGTCATTGTTAATAAACAAAAAATTGAATGTAATAGCAAATGAGTTTAACAGTGATTATTATTCCTTAATTATATTCTATTATTTTTAAAATTTCTTACAGTTCCTTGTGCAAGAACAAAATTGTGAAGAAATACTAGAGTTGCTGAAATAACCTATTGTTGCAGTCATAGTTACATTGCACCAATAGCCACATCTGTTTCATGTCAACAAACAGTTCTTTGTGCAAAGATACTGTGGAAAAAGCTTTAAAAATTCTTTAACTGTTATTTAGACAAATACATTAAATACACTCAATGTCTCTTACAGCTATTCTGACAGATAAGTTTTAGCCACAGAGAAATAACATTAATTAGTCTTCAAAATTTCTTGCCTTACTCAAGGATGTATATCCACCAAGTTCTACAGCATTCAGGCTACAAATCCCTTTTATTTACTATATGACCCTTCAACAAAAAATGCTGTGAGGTAAACACTGTAAAAGAGACAAAAACTGACAAAAGAAAAAACACCCACCTAAACATATCTAGTCAAAGTCAAGATATAGGTGAATACGAAATGAATCAATCCCTAAAACATCAGATACTGTTTTTGAAGTGAGCCTTATCAGCCTTGCAGATCATTGAATAAGAACCTCCCACATCTCATCACAGTTCTTGCTATGGAAGTTGTTGAAGGTGCATTTTGAGCAGGGACTGTCTTCTACACTTCCTTTGCTGCTCCAGCCATTACCTGTGAGCTATGCCTACAAGGTTGTGAAGTGTTATTCTTACAAGAAAAAGAACCTTAAACTCCAGAATACAGTTCAGTTAATTTGTAACATAATGTTTTCATATAAGTGATAAGTACCTGTACATCAGGAGAAGTACTGTCCTGAGACAAAGTATAAAGGATTCCAACACATGCATTCAGGTGCTGCATAGAACCTATTCCTCCTAGGTACCTATACAGACATCCCAGAGCCAAAGAATGACCTGTTCTTGATACCACATCTCTAGCAGATTTTAGCCTGTTAATTGAAAGAAAACTGTTAGTTTAATCACCAAGACTCTTACTATGTAATAAGCACATCTACAAATTAAATTTCTGGTATATAATCAGCAAAAAATTTTATTACACACTATTATGTTCCCAAAATTCCAAGTTCATACATCGTCTCTTAGCTGAAGAAAGCACCAAAAACATTTTAGATACACTTAAATGATGTTGCTAGAACAGCAGCTGATTTAATTCATTTGAAAGTCTACATGCTTACTTAGATAGTCTTACACTACGAAATACATGCAGAACTCAGGCAGTGCTTTTTCCTGTTAATTTCTGAAGTGACATCAAATTTACGAAGGAAACCAGCTCTTAAAAATTATCATACTAGGTGTCAGGTAGAGTTCTCAAACATTTTTATAAACTCAAGCAGTATCTTTTCAGGCTTATTTTGAACTTACTTGTCAAAACTGACTTGCGCTAATCCAGCAGTGAAGGCACTGTCGGAAACCACCTGTGCCAACCTGGCCAAACACTCTGCAGCAGCACATCTTAGAAGTGGATTATTGCTTTCCAAGGCACCCATTACCAACATCAGGGCAGATCTTCTAACTTCTTCTGAACCTAAACTTCCCTTGCAGTTAGCCAAATGCTAAAAATAGACATTAAGTATATTAAACAGTTAGACAATAATCAGAGTGTGCTTTTCTGTCAGTCATGCAAAAAATACAAGACCTGCAGAAGGATTTTGATTTTCTTCCCCTTTGTCTGAGGAATTCCTCTTTCTTAATTTGCTGGTTTGAGAGTCAGACGTCTAAACCCACATAAGTGTACATCACTGCACAACATTATAGTATCAACATTATGATTTTAGGAAATACTGGGTAGATTGCAGTAGAACCAGATAAACCAACACATTAGGATAAAATTCAGGAAATAATATCAAGAAGAAAACCAGTGAGAACACATAGCACAAAGAAAAATCTCAGTCCAAAATAAGAGCGTGAGCAAAAGCTACAGCAGTTATCTGGATTGCATAGTAAATATGCCCCAAATACAAATATTGTACAATAAAAGTTCTTGCCTATTCTGAAAACATTTTGCCTAAGAAGAGAAGAATGAAAACTGCACATGAACAGAGGAAAATACAAATAAAGCATCAGGGAAAACAAACAAATAGCAGATAATTATGAGATCACTTTATTTTACCAATTGTTACTTTTTTATTTATACAGTAAGAAATATGAAAGACAGTGACAAAGACAGAAATGCTGCAAACAGAATTTTTCCATATCTCTCTTATTTGAATGACACTTATATGGATGCTGGTACACCAGACTGTACTGGAACAGGTTTCCCTAAAACTAATATTAAAAAAGGGGAAAAATTAAACAGTGATTCCTTTGCACTCAAGAAAGCTATGCCATCACAAAACAATATATTACCACAGAAAACAGGACTGAACACCTTGGTTGTTAACCAAAACAAAAACTTCTGCATACTGTGCTGGTTTGGACTGGGGTACAGTTAATTTTCTTCACAGTAGCTAGCATGGTACCATGTTTTGGATTTGTGCTGATAAAGAGATGTTTTTCTTATTGCTGAGCAGTGCTTACACAGAACCAAGGCCTTTTCTGCTTCATGTGCCACCCCCACCAGTGAGCGGAGTGGGGGTGCACAAGGAATTGGGGGGCAACACAGCTGGGATAGGTGACCCCAACAGACTAGAGGGAGATTCCATACCACATGGCTGTCAAGAGATAGTTATTTAGCATAAATAAGTTTTAAGTAGAATGAGTTACATAGAGGTAAAACACTCAGTGATTTAGGATGTTGCTTGCCTAGCTTTACTGGCTCAGCATGAGTAGCTGGATTAGATGAAGCCTTAGGCCCATAGCTCTGAACTTAAACCTAGAGATGGTTTTGTCTGGCATGAAGTTAATTTTCTGAGTAATTTTCCTAGTAGCTGGTACAATGCTGTGTTTTGTCTTTAGTACAAGAACATTGATAACACACTGATGTTTTTATTGTTGCTAGGTAATGTTTATCCTGAGTCTAGGGCTTTTTTAATTTTCCGTGCTCTGCCAGAGAGCAGATGCATCAGAAATGCAAACCAGAAGATCAGGAGACTACAGCTGGCAGCAGAAGCTGCAATTCCTCAAGAACCACCTACCTGCACAGACACAGGGAAAGAACCTAATAACATTATTAGAAGATCCCTTACCAAAAATCACCACTGAACCCAGAGACATGTGCAAGGCACATAAAGAGCATATGAAGGGTAGGTGCATAAATCATAAGGGTATAATTGCCTAGGGATTTTTGTTCTGAGTACTTCTCCAGAGACACCCAGCTTGAGCTGACCTGCTGCTGTATAACTCTATTAAATAACTTGGTTTTATAAATCTGATGCCTGACACTCTGCTACGGGAAACCCAGAGTCAAGCTAGAAGAAGGAGGAAGCACACCAGAGAGTGAGTGTATGTGACAACAAGGAGACGAAGGGGACACCTGTCTGCTCACTGGGGCTGCCCACTGCAATGGGGCTCCTGTCCCAGCAGTTAAAGTCTCAGGTGGTCTGTGTGCGACTCCTCGAACAGTGTGAGAATGCTCCCACAACAGCTCTTCCTTTAACAGCGAATCATGCTCACAATATAAAGCTGGGAGGAGGCACGGGAATGTTTGGAGTGATGGTTTTTGTCTTCCCAAGTGACTGTCAGGCATGATAGACCCCTGCTTTTCTGGAAACAGTTGAACACCTGCCTGCTGATCGGAAGCAGGAAATGAATTCCTTGTTTTGATTTGCTTGTGTGCATGGCTTTTGCTTTCCCTATCAAACTGTCTTTATCTCAACCAAGGAGTTTTCTCACTTTTACTCTCGTGATTCTTTCCCCCATCCCACTGTGGGGGGAGTGAGCGAGTGGCTGCGTGGCTGGGTTTAAACCACAGCAATTATGTATTTGAACCAAGAGATGCTATGGTTTAATAGAGAGAGAGAGAAACAAAGGGGAGAGAGAGAAAGCAGATTTACCTTTAAGGAAGTAGAAAAGGCTGACACAACATGTAGTTGTACTACTTGTTGTCGAGATCCTTTTGTTTGCTTTATGGAATTCAACAACTGTTCTAACACCTGGAGCCTTAAACAAAAATAGAAGAGAAACCACAGAATTGAAAATTAAAGAAATAAAACAAGCTTTTAAATTTTATTTTAAAACCCATAACAAAACCTATATATTATAGAAACAGAGGTAGAACAAATTAACTTGTGAGCATTTTCCTTCAACTGGCATCCCTGTCTACTACAAAAAAAATTGTGTATTCCATTTCAGAATATGAACTTCCCTATATGAATATGAACTTTTTTTAGATTTGTTTCCTTAAATGTATTCACAGATAATCACTTACATCTAAGTAACATTAAACAGACATAATTAAAAAGAATTATATATGGGAATAATGCATTTGGACTTACAATTGAGAAAGCGGGGGGCAAAGGAAAAATAAAATGAAAACATATTTATCTGCAGCAATTAATTCAGGTCTTGAGAAACAAGTGAAGAAAACCAACCAGCAAGCTGGTGACAGTTGGGGCAAAAAAAAAAACCAAAGAAAAAAATCCAAAATAAAAGTAGTCGATGAAGATAGAATGAAGAAGTAAAGGCAGGTCAGAAGAACAAATAAATCACGTGGCAATTTTATTGGCAGGTATTCGCATATACAAACAACTGCCTGGAACTTAAACTAAATCCCAAGCATTCAAAGTCGTGAAGACACCAGGACTCAGGACTCATCGATACTGAACACTCATCCCACACAGGAAACTATAAAACCATCACCAGCTACAGTGATCATGATCTAACAATTGAGGTCTAACTACAGCTGGCTTTGAAAATATAAGGCTATTTGATTTTAAAATAATTCATCTGCTCTAAAGCTGCATTCAAAAATATTACCAGCAGCACACAGAAGAAGCAACTGCATGCAAAAATCTTCAGGAATTTTATGCCTTAGCAATCAGTGCGCTTATAAATGTGAAACAAACCAAAATGCCATGTATGCAGTGAGAAAAAACATAGACACAAACCCAAGAGAAGTTTTTGATGTATTTTAAGCATTCTTGTACCTTGACAGAACTGTGTTAAGACACGCTCTCTTATTTCTTCCCATCTACTTTTTATAAAGAATGTATTATGCATTAAGCACCACAAAAATTGTGTAATAGCTCTCAAAATAGCTTCCATTTTGATCTGGCTATCAAAACAAGACATAATTTTTCTTGGTCCACAGAATTTGCTATGACAGTAACCTCTTGCTGGATGTGCCTTTTTGTTGTCAGTAACCTTAAAGGGAGAAGTCCAATAATTTGGTGGTCTGAATTATGCTATTCAGATGGTCTACAGACTCCACTTATACAATTCATTATTTTTTTCAGAACTGTTTTCTTCTGCATTCAATGCCAAACACTGTAATCATCTTACAACATCTCCTAAATTCCCCACCAGTTACAGTTACTACTTTACCTGTGAGATTCTGTTATATGCGAAAACATAACTCCAAAAAGTCGAGTTGCTGCACTGATAACAGATAATGCAGGAGGTAGTGGTTTAGGTACTGAATCCCCTTTTGCAAATTTCTCATAAATTGAGTAAGGGTCATACTCCAAGCTGCCACCAGCTATGCTGTTACCTAAAAGGAGCTGTAAGAAGGAAAAAAGTGATAGCCATATTTTTGACCAAGTCTAAATGAGTACTGACCCAAATAACTACAACTGTATGAAAATACAGTAATACCTTTATAATAGAACAAAAAGTACCTGCTCTTCAATAAATCGGTGGTCAGTCTCCTGCTGTAAGGGACCGAGTAAAAGGAGATCGTTCTCATGACAAAGGGGTGGAAGCAAGAATGTAGAGGCATCAATCTGGCTATCTGGGACAGTCAAGTCAGTCACTAACTCTTTTAGAACAGCACTGAAGTTTCCTTTAAATTAAAGAAAAAATATTCAAAACTCTTCATTAGTTACATGCCACAAGCTATTTTGGGAGCATTATATTCATCCTGAAATAGTAACATCAATCTAACATTTCTCTTTAGTCTTCAGATAGTTAATTAGAGAAGACTCTCTGTTAGAGGGGAAACCACAGAGCAGTACCTGACACAAGCAAGCTAAGCACCCACAGCAATCTAGAAGGTGAAAAACAGAGACTTTTACCTTTACAGAAGGCATAATGCCATACAACTGATAATCCAGTAAATTAGTTACATTTACAAATAAAGTAGAGGGGAAATGGCAGTTATGAACATAGCCATATTTTCTTCTATTTCCTGAAAATTAATGCCATGGAATGTATTATATAATCACAAAGGAATACTTGGAGTTGGCAAGCAGAAGTAATTTAAAACGCCCATAGGTTTGATAAGTAACCAAAAGCTGATGAATGCAGTCCCCTATTTTAGGAGTTTGCATGCAAAATCCAAAGCAGGAGGAGTTTATTGTAGGTTACAATATGATAAATTACACTGGTAGTTAAAACTTTCAGATATTTTTGCACATAATATTGCTGACAAGGCTGTACCTAATACAACACTGGGCATTTTGAGTCAGACTATTTAGGTTATTAAAACAGGCTTTGTAGTGAGAGAACATTTCCAGTGCTGAACCACATGTGATGAGAAAGGACTGGTTTGTAACTGTGTTGAAAAACACTACAGAACTGATTTTAAAGAATGCACACAGTCTTTATACAAATATTACATAAGCATTTCCCTCCAGAGCATTAAGACTGAAAAGCCAAGTCCTCATGAATTGGGAAATATGAGCACTAAGAAGCAGGGAGGGGAGAGGGACAGGAGCTTAACTCCACATATCCAATTCCTTGCATTCAGTTTTGTTGTTAGTTGATCACACAATTACATGTTGGCACTAAAGTTGCTTATAATTTTTCAACACATGGGAGTTCCAAAAAGTGGGACAACACTGTTATCAGCACCTCATGAGCACAAGCAGAGTTATCAGTATAGTTGGAGCTGGTAGCTGGACCCAGCTATTGAACCCTTCCTGAAAACAGAATCTATTCTGAGAAGCTGACTTCCTCTCCCCTACCCGTTAAACTCCTGGCCCTACCAGCATGTCTCCCCTGAAGGCATCTGTTGCTTTGCCTGCCTCCCTGACTAATTAAGCAAGTATGTAATTTTCCCAAAATGCTTTACTCAAATCTTAACGCAAAATGTTTGCACTATCAAATATATTGCAAGGTGTACAGCTAATGCATGAAAGGAATAGAAACTGAGCCTTTAAAAAAACCATGATAGTTAACAACTAGAAGCTGCTCTTTCATTATTAGTCATCACAACCAAAATTTTTTGAAAAAATCCCCTTCCTATTAAAGAAAACAGCTTTTGAAATAAAATTTCGTGGCGATATCGAGCATTTTTTAACCAAATAATCATTTATTTTAGTCCCAGACAGTTGGCAATCCTCAGCACTTCAAACAATATTGCCCCAATGTAAAGCAGTTCAAAATTTTAAGCCAGAATGCTGTTTCAGCATTCTTAGCTATTCATCTCAACCTATTAAGAAAGAGAAGTGAATGCTTGCATTCAATTTTATGGTTTAAACAGTGGAACATAATAACAAGCACGAAAAGCTGAAGAATGAAAAGAACCCTAATGAGTTGTCTGACAAAACATATTAATTTCAGACAACACAAAACATCAAGAAATCTAATAGAATTCAAACTACTGAAACTATTTTTGTGAAATTTTCAATTTGGACAATATAAAACTTTTTATATTAACTCACAAGGAATAAATGTTTAGCCTCAAAAACACGAGCACATTATAATCCAAAACTAATGACACATGAAAATGATCACAAATATGATTTGTCATCTTAGAAACAGAACCAGCTTTCCCCAGCTTAACAAGTTCATACTTCGCATCAGATAAACTACAAGTCTTAACCACTCACACACAATGGAAGACAGCAATTAAAACTTGTTAAATGTATTTCACTGATGTTCAAGTTTACCTAGCATGTTCTTCTCATATCTGTCATTGCTGAAATAATGCAAAAAATCAGTTATGATTCATGCACACTCATGGTAAAACTTTTTGTCAAATTCTGCTGTTTGAGCAGATATGATTTTTAGAGATGACAAAGCAGTAAAAGAAACATCAAAGAGGCAGAAAGTGAGCAGGAAAGGACCAAGCAGAGCCTAAACAAACCACAGTATCTCAGGCCTCAGAAATCTAAAGGCATGAATTGAAGCTTGGGTACATGAATAGTCTGTTTTCAACTGTTTATTTTCTTGGGTATTTTGTTTTATTCCTCTTGTACTAAAGAAAACAACCTTTGCACATTATTTGCAAATACTAAAAGCTTGAATTACAACTCCTGGTATATGTTTCTATCACCAATTTTCTCAGAAAGAAACAACTTACAGATTTCTATCATCTGGCTAACTACCTGGATTGAAGAAAACAAATACAAAAGAAATAAAACCATGAACTGGTGAAAGCTTCTCAATCAGTGTGTCACTCTGAGCCATGTAAAATGTGCCATGCTGTGCAACACAAGAGTACTAATTATAATGACTAAATTTAGACATTGAAAAAAGCATTCTGAGTTTCATAGTGATATTGTTTCCCCAAACAATTTATTTTTAAAATTCCCAATATTTGCAAAGACATACATCTTCTGCTCGAAGCTATCATACTGGAAATATTATGGAAAGAATGGTATTTGTTTCAAGTTTTACCTTAGAAACTTTTCATTGCACTTTTAAATGATGCACATTTATACGTGAAAATACACAAAAATAAGTTCTGGCAATGCATGTACTTCCATTCCTTCCCCCCTCTCAAACTGCTGTATTACACACAGGTGGACACCTCTGAGACTACACCTGTCAAATTACTGTTTGGATTCTAAGGCTATTTTCAAAGCTTTCAGCAGGGTGTTAACTTATTTGTAACAAACTTTTCAAGCTTTTTCTTTATTTGTTGGATCTAGAATGCAGCACCCTCAGCTAGGCTGCTCTCTCACAAGAGTTACATTTTGCAGGTCACACTGTAAAACACTGTATATTTTCAATGAAGCTAGAACATAGGCAAAAATCCCAAACACACCAAGAAACTGCCAAACCCAGCCATACCCAAATGTTTGTACTCTATAACATGTTGCTCCTGCAATACAAGAACAAAAGGAATAACTTGCTCTCAGGGACGGAGGTGTAATTTTCAGTCACAAATGAGTATTACACACTATGTTTCATTATATACAGACTTCTCATGTGACAACAGCTTTAAGGCA
>QWTY01026910.1:2884-19877 GCA_008033365.1 Pseudorectes ferrugineus
CAGGGATCCAGGGGCAGCCAGGGCCTCCCCACCCTCACAGGGAACAATTTCTTCTCAAAATCCCATCTAAATCTCTCCTCTTTCAGCCTAAAGCCGTCCCCCCTTGTCCTAAACATATTCTGTGCTCCTCAGTGTGATGGAGCTGATGTGGAAGTTACCTGAGCTCATCTGGTTATCAATAGCCATCAATGCCAAGTCTATCATTTCCTGCCAATTTGCTTTTTCCTAAACATTTTTCCACCTTCCCACCATGGACACCCTGCACTATTTCACGCTCTACTTGTCCCTGTAAGTACAGGCATCTTTCACTATCATAGCTATCAAGGTAATAGAATGCTGATTTTCTATCTTCTTTCCAAATATTAGCCCAGTAAAATACCTCTTCTGGAGACATAGTTTTAAAATCCTATTCATTTATTGTGCACACACACACACAAAATCAGTGTTCACCCTTCCTTCCTAATTCAAAGTATTTTCTGTTTTGTCCAATTAGTTTTTCTGCTTACTACGGCCTCAGTTTAATCACTTGGTTAAATTATTGATCAATCAGCTGAATCACAGATATTCTGCAGCACAGGACCCTCCAGCAGGATATTCCCAGTACTCCAGGGCAGAGCAAATCTTCAAGTGATTCCTTAATAGCTTTTTGGATTCAGCTGTGAGTTCAGGGACAGAGAAAAAATAAATTGGAAAGAATATTGGAATTCTTGCCCCATTGCTGTTCTGGTGGAGGTGTGGAACAGCTGATCCCCTCCTGCCCTTCACACTGCTCTGCCACCTCTTCTTTGTCCTCAAATTTGCAACCCCACCCTCTCTAATCAACCAAAGCCCAGAGGATATGGAAAAATGTTTTCAGGTTATTGGCAATTCTGTGGCTTTGAAGCAATTACACTTGGGAGGAGGAGAGAGGGAGGGCTACAAACACCTATTGTTTCAAAATCACTGTCCTAAAAATCAGCTCCACTCTCCCCTCACAGCCAGTTCATCCCAAGTGCCCAAAGCAATAAGGAGCTTCAAGATACTTTGGTTCTGATAGCAAGACATTACCCCAACGATGGTGCTAAAGCTTTTTTCCTAATTAAAAAAACCCAGAAGGCAACCACAAATCAAGCCCCAAACAAGAAGCACAAATCTGCCCTAAGAGATCTCCAGGGAGAGTCTTCCCCTGACACGGTGCTCCCACCTCCAGGGAGCTGCAGGACCAAAAAACCCCAAATAACACCAAATAACTGGTATCTCCAGCTATTATGGACTCCCTGGGTTAATAGTGCTGCTTTTCTGCCCTTCCAGTTGTCTCACCTCAAGGTGGGACAAGCCATTTTTAATCCAGACCCATCCACATGAGTCACCCTCCAGCCCCAGTAACACCATCAGGTAATTCCAACTCCATTACTCGTACCCCAAGTTCTTCCTTAAGCTTTTCACAATAATAAAGACAGAGAAAACCAATTTCTTGGGCTGCCTTTTTTTTTTTTTTCTTTCCATTTGTACAACTTTTAGAATCAATACTTTCTCTCAAGGAAAGCAGCTGTTCCAAGTGTGAGTGCTGAGCTCTCTGTGCCTGGGAGGTGTTTCTCTTGCACAGAGCATTTCTGGGTGTTTGGCTGATGGTCACTGTCAGTGCTTCTCACACTTGCAAGTGCTTGTGCGCAAGACAAAGTGAACAAAGCCCGACAGAAAAACCATTCTGTTTTCAATAGAAATTACTGAATAAGGTGGTACGAGAACACTTTAAAGAAATATTCTAAATCTGGAAACCTAAAAATATCTCTCCGCTCTAAAAAGGCTCAACCATTGAAACCCTTCTGCTTTCGTTTCCTGGTGTTCCAAAAAGCACATCCACATCACACCACCTCTCAACACCCCAATTTTCATCTGCATTTTTACCAGCAGTTCATTTAAGCATCACTTAAGCGCACATTAAGTTTTAATGTGAAAGGTGCTGTGTGTGCTGCATCTGCTGCACAGCAACTGAAGGGTAACAGCTACAGCTCCATTTTTAAACTTGTACCTCCCCAAAAATGAGCATAAATGACAAGCTTCTGTTTCCTAATGAGAATTATTTACAGCTGCGTGGGATCCATGTGGCTTGGACAGATGTTTGTCTGTGACCTCCATCAGACAGGCAGGGGTTCATTTGCTTTTTCAGTGCTCCAGGAAAACAAAGATGTTCCAGCCAGAGATCCCACATCACTTGGGGAATTTACAGAGGGAAGGCTGACTTTACTTGGGAATAGCCCATGGAGGTCAGTGCTGACTGTCCACTGCTTGGTTCTTACATTTAAGAGGAAATTTCCTGCCCATCACACTCTGCACTACAGCTAGGAGAGAGGAGGACAAAGCAAGAACTCGGGGTTTATCTGGCAGGAGCCAGAAATTAAAACTCCTCTTTTGCAGATCTGGTTAAGGACACTTATTTTCTACTTGCATAATTTTATTCCCTAATATTGCCCACTTGTAGCTGGCACTGAAACAGACAAGCTTCAGGAATCACATTGTCCTTTCTGAATAAAGAACCAGTAATTAATTTACAATCTTATTGTACCTTTCCACCCTCCTTCTATTGTTAATTATCCACTGCCTAATAGCCTCCTACATCCTTTCAAGGAGTAGATATCAATTTTGCCACTGGCTAAGTAAAAAAAAAAAGAAAAAAAAAATTAAGAAATAAGCAGCTTTTATGATTCTCATCTAATCCTACACCTTTAGGATTGACCTGTTCTGGCTAAGAAACAGCACCAGGATGTTTGGCCTCCAAGGGATAATTAAAAAGCTCATTACTGGACCCCATTAAAGACCTCCATAAAAGCCTCAGCCTGGAGTGGCTGAGGTGAGTGGTGAGAGGAGGACTCAAAGGCCCCACTCATGTTTGTGCAGGAGCACTTCCCCATTTAATTTTTGTAAATGAGGAAGCTGATCCCACCCAACCTTAGAGGATGGGCTGTGGGATTTGGGGGGTTCTTTCAGGTTATAGTTTCAGTGGTCTAATGTAAATTAGAAGTGGGGTCACTCTTGGAGGGCACAAGGTAAAGAAGGACTCACTGAGCACGGTCTGAGAAAAGCTCAGGGCTCAGCAGCACTGAAATTTAAACACATCTGGGAAACCTCTGCATTCAAACACTGCCAGCCAAGAGGCTGGAGGTGAGAAGGCCAATCCTGCACCTCTTACAATGGGTCCGTAAGTCTGTCTGTCTGTCAACAACCTCTCCAAAATACAGACACAGTGTGGTGGGGTGAAGTGAAGAGTAACCCTTGAGCTTCACCTCTGGCTTGTCCAGCCTGCCTCGCTCAGCACATGTTGTCACTGCTTCTACTACAAAATGAATTCAAATAAAAAGGAAAGAAAAATATGTTAAGCTCCCACTGGTTTTGCCTACACAGTTCCACTAACAAACACATACATATGTCTGTACCTGCTGTGGAGCTGAGACAGGAAATTAGAACAATATTCTTTTCAGTGTGATTAAGATCCATGGAGTAATATGTATTTAAATGCCTTAAGAATTCTCAAAAACTTCTTGGAGTCCTTTAAATACGTAAGTCATTACCTATATTTAATACTGACATAGAACAGGACTCTGTCACAGACCAGTTTCAATCTGCATTCAGGTACACACACACGCACAAATTCAAATTATATTTCCTTCAAATCAGTTTAAATCCTGAATGTTTAACACTCAGCCCTACATAGCACATTCTGTTGCCTCAGAACATCCACATTATTGGAATGTGGTCCCACAAGACCAACGAAGGGTTTGGTCCTCAAAGAATAGAAACCATGTATTCTATAGATGAAAAATGAATGCTATTGAATGTGATTTACCTTAGGATTTTTTTGGAAAACATATAGTTATTATCAAACATTTCCTAGGAGGGAACAAGGACAAAAGCCATGACCATGCAAATCCTTGAAAATAACGAAGCAGCAGTGCAGAGGGCAGATCCTGAGCACACACAGCCTGGTTCATGCTATCAACAGAGCAGTATTTCCCTCCCCTGCACTGTGCACATCCCTCAGTGATGATGACACCTTTTTCCAGATACTCCTCTGGGTTTCTCCAGGGTCTGTAAGCCAGGCAGTGAAATGGTTCTGATACCTCAATCCAGCAGTGCCAACTAACTCACAATTACCTGTGGAAGTGCAGCACGCTTTAGAGGCACAGGATTACAAATTCCATCGCAGTGCACAGCCACAGTTCGTGAAAGACAAAAGCTTATTTACAATAGATGAAGTGCAAATCAAAGCAAGGCTCAAGCATTTCCTGGGTGCTCTTTATCCTCTGTGGCTGTGCCTCTGAAGGGCTGCTGTCCCCTTGGCAGTGGCACACGCTGGGCAGGAGGTGATTTACCAGCAGCGCTTTTCAAAGCGGCTCCTTTCAAAACCAAAGGCAGCAGAAACAGATAATGACAAAAAATCAAGAGCTGTAACAGCCCAGGCAAGCCAGGCTTATCTCAGTACACTCTGAGCACATAATAAATGACAATGGGCGAGCTGCAATCCTCATCTTCATTGCAGAGTGGAAACTTCCCTCAATTTATGCATCAAAGCAGAAGGGTTATGAGAAGGCCAGCGGCTGAAATGAATTCTTGCTGGATTTCTCATATTTGCTCGAGCACAAAGGGACGGTTTTTACCCAAAACAGAATAATGGTAAGTCATCTTAATTCAGGCACATGATGGGTTTGCAGTACCCAGAAAGGAAGGATGTGATTGATTTGAGTTCAAGGTTCATTTTAACGAGCAATACACTCCAATCTTTACCACTTCTAAACTTTTAAACATCAAATCTACTTTGACTGTACAATAAACAAAAATAAGTGAAAAAACTGAAAGCCTGAGGATACCCAGAGAACATTTGCTAGCTGTGCTCTTGGAACACTTCAAAACGTGGCTCTTGAGTACGTGATCCATCATTACTGCACCATACACAAGGCAGCTTAAATAAAACCTGACGAGGAGCAAGTCAGTTCCTACTTATCTTCCACAGACTTCCTACTTCTTGTGTGGCAAATGTATGTAATATTTCGTGCAGCTCTATTAATTTTAGCTCCAATCTCTATTTTTGTGTACAGATACTGCTTCTTGCATTAAAATTCAGAGGAGGAAGTCTTATTCCCCTGGTACAGTTAATTATTATAAATAAATTACAGGGGTATCCCAAGTAATGTGTTTGATTTAATCAACGAAAAGTTAATGAGGCCAAATTGATGCAGAAGTTAGGCAAGACTAAGCTGACAGGGATTTAAAGATCTGTTCAGCTCCTGAGACTGCAGAATCAATATGGGATTTGAGCAGTGAGGGCATCCATTATGGAGACAAGGGAAAGTGCTTCCCTTTCTGCTCCTCTCCTCGAGAGAGGACAGCTCATGGTGGGGCAAAGCAGGGAGGCACTGAAGGTTACAGCTTCCACTCAGGAAGTTTAACTAAAGAACTCACAGTTTACAGCCTTCACGAAGCTTTAATAACCAGGATTCTGCAGCAAAGCCTTTCTTTTACTGCCTTTTGTTCATCTTTGAGAAGAGGCAAAATCTACAGCTTCACTTAAAAACCCAGTAACAACAACATCAGCATAATTTGAAATCAATACAATGCTTGGCTGCTACAGTCACAAATGCAAATGAAGCTTTAGTCCTGACTCCAAGTATTTATAATGCATATTTGTGGCAACCTGAAATTTTCTTTTTGTCTTTATGTTTTTATTAACACATTCTGTTCTCAGCTTCCCCAACACAGTTCCTTGCTTCATCTTCCATTTACTGACAATTGCACTCACTGGAACACTTCCAAAAGCATCATTAAAACAGCTCAGATAAGGAACCAGATACCTGAATCATGGTTAATTCCTAATCCAAGGATCATTCTTGAGTTACATGGAGGCATAAAACTACCAGAGGTAGAGATTAGAAAATCAAAAAATAAACAAGGGCCTTGAAAGTTATCAGATGATTTTCACAGATCTATTTTTTGCTGCATATTTTCCTGTTGGATGGAATTAATCTAACCATGACCACCTACATAAAGCAATGAGAGCAGGAAGAAAAACTGGGGAAATTCTGCCTTTTATTTAAGTTGTCAGTGTGCAGAATACTACAGGAAAATAGCTTTAGCTTCAAGTCCTATCTATAAATGTCTCATATATGAATTCTTTTCAAGGAAACAAATTACGTGCAAGGAAGAAGAGACTTTTTTCTTTTCACCAGTGCATAGAGGCAACTCCTCAACAAAAGTGCCTGTCTCCTACTCATGATCCCAGCAGTTTGCACATGGATTTCCAATAGCTGGTGCAGACTGTTTTCAGTGTTCTGCAGAGAAAATTGTGCTGGTTAATTCTGTTCCTGAAGTCAGCTTTTATTCCTGGCCTCACAGGGCTCTGAATAACACTGCACCTCCATTATAAATAAATAAATAAATTGAATAACTACTTTAAACCCATAAGATAACTTCAGACCATGCCCTGTCCCTTCTCTGCCACAGCTACAGCAGGAATGGAGTTGGACTATGAGATCCCTGTGGGTCCCTTCCAACTCAGGACATTCTGGGATTCCAAGTGGTTCTGTCGGACTCACTGTGTCCCAGCTCTGTTTTCCAGGACTGGGACCCCTCAGGCAGCTGCAGGTGGGTCAAGGAGGGGAGAAATGCACATTTCTCTTGCCCACAGCCCAGATCAGGGGAAAAGCCCTTGAAGAACACTACGGAGCACACACAAAATATAAAACACCCCACATTTTCCCTTTCTTTATACTCCCATTCCATCCCTGAGATTCACCCAGCTTTTCCTGTGAATTCTAATAGGAAAGAACAAAAGCAATCCAAAGAGAATGGCAAAATAATGAAGGAAACTCAAACTACTTTATATATTCAAAAGAGAAATCCTCTGGCGCTGCAAGCCCTCGGCTCCCGGACTGAGCTGTGCACACATGTTGCTCATTAACCAGCCTTATCTCACAGATAACCAGCGGCACCAGAGCAGCTCCTCCGAGGGCTGCCTAGAAAAATGAGCTGCACTGAATTAATGTGAAGCCACTTACAAAGCTTTGTCTTTCTGAGATTGCAAATTCAACAACCGCCGGCCTGCCGAGAGAATTCTATGGAGCACAATCAGCGCTCGGATCCATAAATTACAGCTGTCTATTTCCAGTGGAAATAATTTCGGGCAAAACGCTTGCATATGCTGCTTTACCCACCTGGATGGCATCCAAGATTTAGCAGGACTTGATTCTACTTTTCAGTAGAAAAATGGGAATTGTGGCAATTCAGAAGTGAAACTATTAATGTAACGCATTGCCTGATGCACAAACTTCATCTGCTTGCAAACAGACACCTACCTGTGTTTACACAACTCCTGCAAATAAAAATCCATCCCTTTTTCCCTTTAATTCACCTACTCACAACGCTGTTGGACTTCCCTGAGGATTGAGTCTAAGGGAATGGTATTAAGGGGGGAAAACAGTTTGAGTTCATGCAGGACATTTTTGTACAAAACACTGATGGTGTTATGGCTGTGACAGAATCATTTGCAGCACCTGAAGCTGAAGTCATGAAACATCACGATAGGCCTCAAGATTCTTGGTAAGAAATCCAGAAAAATAAAAATCCACATGAAGCACAGAATTATGGGCACCTTTTGAGGGCCACCAAACCACAAACACATCCCTCCTGCTCACCAGCACATGCAGCTACACATTAGATTTGGAGAAAATAATGATTTTGGCTGTGTTGCCTGAGAACCAGAGCTCAATTAGCTCAACTCTTGCCTCAGAAAAGCACAACACTGCTCCCTTGTTTTCCTTTATCCAACAGAGGATGTGTAAAACCACTGTAAGGTCCATGCTGCTCCCACTAACGCTGTTAACCTTCCAAAATTTTAATCACAAAACATCCACTACTGCAGGTGCTCAGTGCTGGAATGTCACTGATTAACCATCCAAACTGGCCCAGTCCCTTTGAAATATATCAATATTCTGCGTGGCAAGTCAGGTAAGTCATGTGAAACACTCACACCCATTGCTGAGGTGCACACTCAACCCTCTTTGAAAATCACAGAGTTTGGAAACACCTGAAATCTGGTGCACACAAAATACAAGGCACTCAGTAATGCCAGGAAATCTCTGGGTCTAGTTCCACTTACAACCAATTTCCATAATCCCCTTCCCAAAAATCAAGTGCTTTAAATGCTGCTGCTGACAGTGCCAAGTAATTCTGTTCCACGGGGTGCAATTACACTTGGGGAAAGGCTTTGGTGCCCTGAGCTCATTCCACTTAAAGGCAAAATGGACACAAAGTGGGAAATCTGTGAAATCTGCATTAAAAGAGCTCCAAGAATGACTCACTGCCAACAAAGCACATCCATGGCCACGTTCTGCTGCTGTAACCATTCAAAATCTTGGAGGAAACCAGCTCAGTGCAGCAGGAGGAGCAGCAAGGAGGGTGCAGGATGTGCTGGTTTCAGAAATATCCGTTTTTAGAGACAGCTGCCAACTCTGCCTAACCTGGCTGTGCGAGGCAGCATCACCTCTGCCAGCCTGGCAAGTGTTGGCAAACACCATCCCTTGAACCTCTACCCTTCCCTACTTCTGTGATTTTATCTAAAGCTAGAATTGAACATTCCCCTGCTCCCAACACCATCCCATTCCCAAAGTGCTGCTAAAGCACACAGTTAAATGCAGGGATGCAGCTTAAGTCCCACAGGCAAGACACTGGGACTGAAATTTAAAAATCTGGTTGGCTCTATGTTTCATACAATTTTGGGGGGGAAAAAAGGATTTTTTAACATCACAAACATATCATCGCTGTTAAAGATGACATAGAAGCAGTTCTGACAATTTGATGAATGTATCACTGTCCTTTCATTCTGAAATTCAGATTAAAGCTGCATCATTTGAAAGCCACGGGCAGCTCCACAGCCGTCTCAACTACCAGAACCTGTTTCCATATGTTTTATTTCTGTTAGCAGCAATAAAACTAATTTAAACTAACATCAGGAGACTCATCAGATTCCACTCTACTGGAGAGGGTCAGCCTGACATTTATGTAAAAATCTACTGGAGGAAAATTTCGGGGGTTTTTAAATTACCAACAAGTGATGATTTTGCACACTTTAAGGACTGGTTATAAAACTGAAACAGAGTCATTATGGAATGATTAAAACCATCCAGAAAAGGCCATTTTTACATATAGACACTGAGTCATTTAGATGGCACAGCAATACATTCCAACTTGAAAATTAGTTTTACAAGTCTCTCTGTGTTTAATTGCCCAAACCTGCACTTTGCAGGTTCTCAGAGAGGAGGCTGAGTCACACAGTTCAAGCAGATTTTCCTGGAGTAAAACAAAACAAAAAGTTCCCAAGACTTTGCTTCCTGCTGGACTTTCTCTGCTGCTCCCTCCCCGCAGTTTGTCAGGGTCTGTTTCACAGCCAATCCTCCCACTCCACCCAGCACAGAATGAGGCTGATATTCCACAATTCTCTCCTGCTCTGAAGTAAATTAGACAATTACTTTTCCACTTAATCTAATGTGCACCTTTACAAGGAATCAGCTCTTCTGTGTGATCCTCAACAGACACACAACTCCCCCCATCCTCCATCTATTACAGACTGGGAAAAATCACACTCTGCTTTTCATTCAGCTAAATAGCTTAGCTGACGTTTTCCCCATAATTAGTACTTCTTTTGTATTATTTTTAAATTAACCTTCAGCCTCTTCACTCTTCCTGGGCCTATTTCATAGCTACTCCTAGGACAGCACACCTTTTTGGCAACAGCCGTGGCACCTCTCAGCTCAGGAGCCATGAAAGCCTCTCCTTTCATGCAGTTTTGTTACAGCTTCCCTCATTTTGTACCTTGTTTCTCCTTTAAAAGCACACAGC
The DNA here is from genome assembly GCA_008033365.1 of Pseudorectes ferrugineus. Taxonomy (NCBI): domain Eukaryota; kingdom Metazoa; phylum Chordata; class Aves; order Passeriformes; genus Pseudorectes; species Pseudorectes ferrugineus. The sequence continues at coordinate 12,752 of QWTY01026910.1, forward strand.
TAGGAAGGAACAACTGGAAAGAAACAAAAAACCCCTAAAGGTGTTGTTTCTGGGCAGGTTTCAGAGGTTTGCTCGTTAGAGCTGCTCCCTGAACCCCTCTGCACCTCACACACTGCTCAAATCCTCCATTCTGGTGATCTTTAAACACACCAGCTCTGTGCAGAGGGAAAAGGAACATCTACTACTAAACCTTGGGACAATCTTTGCAAACTTTGATAGGACATACTGCACAGACGTCTTCATCTTGGCTGTCACGTCACGCCACGAAATATCAAAATGCCTTGTAAAACAAATTGCATTTTCTCCTGAAAACATGTGAACAAAGCCAGCTAATTAAAGCAGCCCGTCACACTGACAGCCCCACATTGTACGTGTGCATTGCACCTCAGAATGCAGAGTGTTCAAAGCAATCCACCCATTTTAATAGATTTAACAAATACCTCGGCTTGGAAATGACATGGCATTCACCAGAGGGAAACCAAAGTGAGTTTATTATAGTACAACTGTATTATAAGCAGAAAGAATTTTAAGGGCTTGTACAAGGGGATAATTCATGACTTTTTGTCACAATGAGAAAGCCAAATTAAAGAAATAAAGTCAAGCTGATTTCTGATTGGTTTAGTGTATTATTTGGAATCGTATTGCTTTGCTGTGTCAACTTTGTCTCTGCACAGATTCAGTGTTTTCTGCATTTCACAGCACTATAAAGCATCTTGTGGATGCAATTTCCTCGTTACAAGCAGCTATAAAGCTCCTGAAAACAAATCCACCAGGGCAATATCCTTTGCAACTGAGCAACAGCGTAAAATTCCAGGGCATCACTTGTATTGGATATTCCATTCCAGCATGAAAAACACCAGCTATTCCAAACCAATCTCTTGGTCAGGAGTCTGATTACACTCACCCAGCTGGGATAGACCAACATCTCTGGCTGCATCTCACTTTATCTGGAGTGATCCTTTTATCTTCAGTGTCAGTGGCTGCGAGTCAGTCAATCCTAACCAATACTTCCATTTACTGACCACAAGCACAAGCCCTTCTAATTTCACTCCACGTGGTGTCTGTCCAGTTACTCTGAGACAGGACATTTCATCCCTGGCCTTTCACCTGCTCGTGGCTCCTTGCTCCCCTGGATTTCATGGAGCCATTTGGCAGGTCAGCGATTGGATTCGCTGCTCCTTTGCTGCTCTCTGTGAGCAGGAACGAGGATCTGTGCATAGATTAAGCACAATTCCCCAGACTGCCCTGATCACTTCATTTGAGATAATTACATTTCATCTTCATTTCCCAGAAAGAAAGGAAAACAGTGGGAAGCAAATTAACCACAACATAAAGATGCTGCCTAAACATCAGCAGACCTTAGGGAGCTTTTGCCCAAGGCGAGACCAAAGCTGACCAGGATGTTGTGCAGGCAGAAACACAAAAGCACATCCTCAGTGACGTTTCACCTCGGAGAAAATGCAGTTTAAGAGGGAGGATAGAAGAGTTACACTGAAAAAAGCATTTCAGCAGTGTGGCTCTGCCTCCTGCTTGCACTGCCTGGTTAAAATCAGGCTGTCAGAGAAGTCTGGAGCTGTCCTGGGGTAGCTCAAGCTCACACCGAATAACAGAATTAATTCACCAAACAGCCTCAAACCACAAGATGGTACCAGCACCCCAGGGCTCACCCTGAGTGCCCACAGGGCTCTGTAGGATCACGGGGTGCTGATTCCCACCACCACCACAACCCAGCCAGGGCTGGAGTCCCATCAGGGCTTGGTTTCAGGCAGCACCACACCAGAGCTGAAGTAAGCAGCTTTCAGCTGTGCCTGTGCTCTGCTTAAACCCCTCCAAACGAGCTCTGCAAGAGAAGAGCCCCACTCCCACCAGGTGCATCCAGTGCTGCCACACACACGTCCATGGGAGCAGCCAAACCCCACAGGGGGCTCAGGGACAAACACGAGTGATCACTGAGGCTGAAACGTGACCACACTGCTGTGAATCCACGTGCCAGGGGCAGCATTTTCAGTTTGCAGCAGCTGACCAGCATTAGTCCTTCCACAGCTTGCCAGCACACTGGCAACTCTGCTGGGAGCTAAAAACCCAAGGAATAACTGCAGTGATGCCCAGAGGCATCCTGCTACAGCCTTGGGATTTGATCCAGTTCAGCTGCTGTGCATTAAACAGATTCCCAACTCGCCCTCAGCCTTGAGCTCGGGTCCACACCACACTGATCTTGAATTCTGTCATAAGACAAGAGCATTTCAGAGGATCCTTAATCCCTTCCTACAGACTTCTGGTTCTCTGATCTCTGACTGTTCTGCACCTCACCTGTTCTTGGGGGTAGTTTGCACACCTGTGGGTAAGAACCGGATTTTCATTCTGCAAGGGAAGGTCCTGCCTCTGCCTTGGGGTTTTACAATAAATAAACACAATGCCTTAAGATGCAACGCCTGCCAGTCCCCAGAACAAACTGCAGGGTATTATGGTGAAGCACAGCCAATATGATGAACCTTATTATCACTGATCAATAGCCACACTGCTGGAGAACCAAGGCAGCTGCTTAATGGCAGTGCTCTAATGAATATGGAACACTCGCGGATTCAAGGGTGGAATTTTCACATCTCAGTCCTGTCGAGAGCACTTCTACAAGCTCTACAAGTTTGACTCAGCCACGTTTGCAGAGAGGTAGGAATAAAAACCACCCCTGAGGTAACAAGTATAAAACACCAAGTGAGTAAGCTGGAAGTAAAGTACCTGATAATTACATTAAATTCTGCACATTATCTGAACCTTCCAAGTGTATAATGAGCACTGTAATAACGAGTCAGTGAAGGCTCTCCCTGTCAGGTGAAAGAGAGGAGACTGCTAAGAAAGCCAGAAGAAGTCCATGGACTTCCCCACAGCACAGATGCTGCCCCAGAACTGGCAGGCAGCTGGCTCACAGCTCCCCCAGGGCACTGGGCTGCCGAGCAGGAACTTTGATTGGGAGCACCAGGAACTAACCAGAAATCCTTTGTGATGATCCAAACTAATCCCTCACTCTCAAACCACACCGGAGATAGAATCATTCAGTAACTAATCCAAGGCAGAAATCCTTTACTCAAAACACCAATGGCATGCTAAGCACAGCCAGTAATGCCCACATTTTTAAAAAAATATATTTCTATTTAAAGATTTTAAACAAAGAATTTCCTTAGAACAAAGACAACAAATGATGTACACATACCTGAGGCTTCTCGAGCTGTCACCTTCAGACCTGTAAAGCAATACACAAATACTTAGGACACAGTTATTTCCAGCATTTATAATTCAAAAGCCATTCTCTCCCTCTGTACTTCAGTGAGTGTCCCTAAGGCCTGTTGTACTTTTTCTGCTAATAAGACATTTAGAAAAGAAACACGTCTACTTAGGCTGCGAGGAAATCTATTAGAAGTTAAAACCCAGTTAACAGCTGAAGTCAATAATTGCAATATTAAAACACGTGACACCCTCTGAACCCGCAATAAAGATCTTCCTCAAACGTGCACAGAGATTTCTGTTCCATCCCTGCAAGTGCAAAGCAACACTCTGACACTATTCCAGAAGCAGATTATTTTGTACATTTTAATTTTTTTCTTCATCATCTTTAGCTGAAAAGGTCACAGGCAAATAGGTCTGGAATCCAATGCCCAGCCTTACCAGGCACTACTCAGAAAGGGCCAAGGTTGGCAAATAAAGGTAATTTAAAATATTTTAAACCTCAAGCTTGTCTGAATTTCATAAATGTGCAAAAAAGAGGGATAAGATATAATAAGTTACACAAGCTCCTGAGGGGCAGTTTTTCTTAAGGTGAGATAATTTCATCAATCAAACTTGGAACAAAGCCTCTCCTCTTTCCCCAATATTTTTTTAAGCAAAGAAACTTAATTCAGAATCATTCACACTGAAAAGGGCTTCATCTCCAAGGAGAAACGGGAACATAATATTCAATTTTCACGACCAAACAAAAATCCAGAAGAAAACATACATCCCCTTGCCCAGCTCCTTTCCTCCCTCCCTCCCAAAGCTGCCTCCCCAAAGACAGGGGTAGCTCTTTAGGAGCTAAAGAACAGACACAAACACAGTTGTTTAACACACACAGCAGCTTCAAAGCAGTTTTCTCAACACAGAAGTGCCGTGAAGCTGAGCTCACCCTGCACTCCCAGCAGAATGAAAAAATTAATGAACCCAATGTTTAAGTGACACCTTCCCACACTCAGCTCTCAGCAAATTCCATCTGGCAGAACACACACCTTACTCTGGGCAAGATGTTCATGTCATTGCTTGTGCTTTCAAGTTTTCAAACACAGGACACAACTGCACCGTTAATGTCTTAATTTCCTGCCTTCCCTCTGGACTGGAATAACAATCTCATCCGACAGGGAAACGTCTCCGAGTGCTCAGAGCATTCCAATGTCACTGGAAGCAGCACCAGCCACCCCAAACCACCCTCCCAGCAACACATTTTTCCTCTCTCTAGAATTCAAGAAGTATTTTCAGTGAGGTGAGGTGAGGGTGATCTCCAGCTGATCACCTCCCAGCCCAGCCCAGCAAACAGGCAAAGGGGGCCCACCACCCCTTCTTTATTTCCAGGATTCCCAGAAAAGCTGAAAAATTCTGCAACTTCCGAATTTGCTTTTTCAAGGCTCAGATTTACTCGAGTAAACTCCGAGGAGTTGTTCAGGGCTGGCCAATTTTGCTCAGGGAATGAGTAATTGATGAGCAGGGCTGAATGAACACAGCGCTGCAAGAACCCACTGCGTGTAGTTTGAAATAAAGCATTCGATTTTGTTTAAGCATTCTTTAAAAGGCAGGATTGGGGATCGATAGTTAATGTTTCTGCTCACACGGGAAGCATGTGCTGGGCTCTGGGTTAGTTTTTTTCCTTTTGACCCAGACAAAAGAAGTGATACGGGCACTGCTGAGACAGGGAGAAAGGTGAAAAGGCTTCTGGCGGTATCTTGCATTATTTATTTCAAGGTAGACCTTAAAGGGAAAAAAAAAAAGCCCACAATATATAGAATATTTTCTGTGCTGTCGTACTTGGAACAGCACAGATTCCATTTACATATCTGAGTTGTATCAGTGATGAGATAAATGTCAGGCAACATTCTCCAAGCTTTCTCCTCTCAGCCCTGGATGGTTTCCAAGATTTCATTTTGAGTAGAACTAAGTATTACAATATTACACTCCTATTGAAGTACAAGTTTGTCTTCTTCCTGACCCCAGGAATTTCATTCTCAGTGGGGAATACAGTAAAATACATCCTTTTTGAGATTGTTATAGCCAAGAAAAGCAGAAATTATTTTCCTACCAGTAGTAGTTACTGTAATTTCATTGCAAGCAGAGGCCAGGAAGAAGAGGTACCATCATAACAAACCCTGAACCAAAAACCAAACATAAAGAAAACCAAAGAACCCCCAGCACTTGAGATTTACAGGAGGCTGCAAACCACAGTGACCATTAAAATCCTGAATGATTTTTGAGTTTAACTAAGTACTGCCATCACCCCCTGTCAGTCCACATCCAAAACAGGGATATTTCAGAAAACAGCTCCGCTCATGCTACCAAAAGGATTTCTCTTTGTCACCACTATCCTCCTATAAATACAGCCCATGCAGGAGAACAACAAACCAACTATCTTGGCTTCCAGCTGCTGACTTGGTTGGCAGTTTTCCAACAAACCATCCTTGGTGGGAGGTGTCAGCTCCTAAAAATTGGAAGCCATTTACAGGAATAACACAATTTCAAAGAAAACGTTGAGAAAAGCACAAGATGGGAAAAGCCCCTCGGATTGGGAATGTGAGAGGTTCCCATCCCCAGGTCTCTGCTCACTGAGGTGACAGCAGGACCTCAAACCCCAGCAGCAGCAGAGCTCCTTCAGTGGCTTTTCCTCATTCCAAAGATTTTTGCGAGTCTCTGGCTCACAGAGGCCAGCAGGAAACGCTCAATTCTCGTTATTCCCCCCAAGAGCCACAATAAACAAGCTGAAGGTCTGGTGGCATCTGATTTGTTGTTCACACCTAAAGCTGCACTTGGAAGTGGAACAGCACAAGGTAAAGCTGCTTCCAAAGGCAGCTTCAGGACCAGCTTTCCTCTTGCTCATTAAGGTCATCATTTTGCAAATAAAGCACTGCTCAGAACCATGAGGGTGTGTGATACAGACTGAGATACACAACTACCCCTGCAGCCATTCCTAGCTGAGCAGATACTTTATTTGGGCAGTGAGCTATGGCAATGTCCTATAAAATAATACAGCAAGCAGTTTTAACAGTTTTAAAACTCTGTCTGTCTAGGATTCACGTTCGGGGGTGAGAAATGTGGTACAAAACCAGCCAAAAGCAGAACTGAAACCTTTCTGTAAGAACCCACAAGTGGACAGGGCTTTAAATAGTTCACAGAGCCACCCCTGTGGCAGGAATCCCACTCAGATCTCACCTCCTTAGAGCTGTCACTTCCATCAGAATAAAAAGAACTGGGGGAAAGCCAAGGTTTCTAACAGCATGTCAAACATCCACTGACTAATCAGACTCCATCTGAAATGCATCTTCTCACAAGCCACAAGAACTGATGTTATTGTAGCAGACTCTAAGGTGGAGTACACAGTAACCACATATTAAAGAGCATTCTAATTCCATTTTTTACAAAAGGAAAAGGCTGAACTGAATCTTTACACAGCAGCCCAAGGATCAATGCATTTGATTAAGCCTTGCTTTGAGCACAGAACGTGCCTCAAAAGCAAAACTGCGCCCGGCACAGGTTGTTCTTTTGTAGTGCATTAAATCTCTCAGCATCTGTAATGCAGAGGAACAGATTACCTTCAAGGGAGAGAGCTTCAGGGAGAATTCATTGATGGCTACAGAAATGATCCTCCTTGTATGAGGAGTAGGGAATGGCGCGAGGTTCCTGTCGCTGAATGTTCTGAGCAGAAATTCAAAACAAGGCAGATGTTGCCAGGAAACCTCCAACCCCATCTCAAGGCTATTAGAGCTTTCCAGGATTTTTATTTGAGCCTGCTGGGTGTGAATGATGTTCCGTGCCCCTGCGGATCCCAGCAGATGTGCAAAGCTCTGCCAAGGAAAGCAACGCTCTCCTCCCAGGAGTCTGGGAAGAGCAGCCTCACGAA
>QWTY01026913.1:0-20703 GCA_008033365.1 Pseudorectes ferrugineus
CTGTTACGAATCTGAAAGGAGCAATTTGAACCACAGTCTATTTGTATACCTTCTAAAATTATTAGCAAGCTTCTTAATGCCCTAGTGGCTATTCCGAGAGAAATTCAGTTGTACCTCTTCAACTAGAGGACTTTCTCATAACTATATGTCAAAATTTAATATATATTTATTTTATGAAGGGAATATTTATGGGCTATCCTACACAGAAATTAGAACTATTGACTTAAAGAACCTTCTGAATAAAAAAGTGTTGATCTAGACGCTAGTTATTAAAAAAACAGACATTTCTTCAAAGTCATGTGCCTGGGAGGACAGAAAGAACGTACAAATTAATGACATATGCAGCCCAATAATGATTGCAGAACAAATTCCCTCTGTTAAAAGAATAAAAATAAAATTTAAAATAAATAGTTTCCATTTTCAAACAGAACAATTTTGGGATATATCTATCAATGGAAATCAGGCAAATCACCATCTCAATCCTCTCTTTACTGTTTTCCAGAGGAAAACTTTGTAAATGCAACATTCTTTAGAACACTTCTGTCCCCTGTAGATTTAATTCCCATGTTGCAGTTGAATTAGCAAAGCTTTCTTCCAGTAGCTACCATGAAAAGAGTTAAATATCTGCCTTTAGCACAGAAAATATCCACTGCTCCATAAAGTACAACAGATTATAAATTGGTACAAATAACATTTCCACTAGTAGGATTTCCTATAAATCAAAAAGGTATTTTAGTTTAGGAAATAGGGCAATTTGTGTACCGTTCCTCAGCAGCCATTTCATGCCTCAAATTGGAATTTAAATCCAGCTCCAGTCAGACTCATTCAAAAATCTTTCAAATAGAGAATTCAAGCTCTAAAGGGAAATTCAGATCTACTTGAGACTAAGATGCAAAGCAACTGGCAGCTAAACCAAAGCAGTATGCCTTTTACTGAAGGAATATTTCTATAAAGCTGAAGCTTCTAACTCCTCAAACTCAAATCTTTTTTCTCTGCTTTTGGTGTTTTCCAGAAGATCAAACAAAAACCTATACTAAATAACAAGTATATGCTGAATTACATGTCCCAGCCACCACATCTATTATGTCTGTTTCTTTCACAAAGAAAATTAAACTATCTCAGCTTATTAGACTGATGCTTATGTACTCCAGTAGCAAATTTTTACCCTTCCTAGATCTAAACCAGATGTTTTTTCTTGCCTGACGACAAAAAAAAAAAAAAAAATCCAAAGTAACTACAACAATCTCAAAATGTATGTATTTTTAATGAATCATCCTCACTGGCCCACCTTTATCTACTACTTCTATTTCCAGTCTTATAGGAGATTTTTCAGCTTGCCAAAGATGTGACTTAGAGCCGAGATAGAAATTCATAACATTTTGTCTGAGTTGAAGATTAATCTATCCATAACAGTTCATGCACTCCACTTAGAAGTAACATGTGTCTGTAGAATACCTATAAGCAAATGCTATAGCAGCAACAGTTTCTTATCAGATTATAGCTGATAAGAAAACATTTATTAACATTTCATCCTGTGATACATTCCTTTTACTTGTTGAAATAAAGCACTATCTATTTTAAGACTCTATGAAGGGCTATCTATAATCTATCTTTTATTTGCAATCTCATATAATTATTTTTCAGTGATAAAAGTTTTACTAAATAATAAATAAAGAATAATAATTAATAAAGAAACTTTTGTTATGAAACAATTTGGAGACTTGTGAAATCTGGATTCAATTACCAACTTTTTCTCTGTAGATTTCACATGTGAAACTGGTATTCAGAACAGTAATACCACCCAAAGTGAAAAAAATTCAACCTTGAAACTTTACTTCTTGTAAAACTGTTTCATGTAACTGTATCTAATCATAAATACTTTAACAGGTACATTTCCCTACTGAAGATTTAAAACTTCTTTTGTTATGCTGTTTGCTTGCCCACTGACTTGATTCCACGAAAAATTCAAAATCAGTGACAGGCACTTACTTTATCTGCCCTCACTATATAGGAGACAGTTGGACCAAAAACAGAAGTCTCAGTTGCAGCCAAGAAAAATCACGAATGTTTTTTTTTTATACCCTGCAAGGAATAGGCGTCTTCCATGTCATTAGGGAATTTTTGGGAAATTAATTAAATTAATTAATTAAATTAAATTAATTAAAAAGTCATTGGAAAAATATTTTAATAGTCCTTGGAGCAGGGAACAAGGCATCACCTCTCTAGATGAATTCTCTACCTACTTGGTTTGAGAGCTACTGTGCTGCTGCATCTGCAGGCCACATGAACTGTGTGCTCTGCATGCACATTAAAACAGTGCCAGGGAGTGGATTTGGGAGGGCTCCTCCCCCTCCACAGCAGCTTCTTCTCTTCTGGATCAACCATTCAACAAGGAGGTGCAAGAAATGGGTTTGAACTCTGGACATTATGAGGAATTAAACCTCAGCTCTATATAACCCGCACGAATGTTGCTGACATCCAGATGACATCATTAACAGACTGACCCTTCTATGATGAGTTGCTGTGTTTATTGCAGAGAATAATCCCTGAGAAATGTATCCAATTTTCTCAGTGCATAGCTACTTGATCATGTCCCTATACCAGGTATCACCATTTCTAACCCCTTCAGGAAGTTGTATTAAAATGTGAATAACAATACTTTTGTTACCAGCATTGGTTTAAGAAACGCTACTTAAGCAGAGAAGATATGGTTAAAACTACAGCAAAAAAATCTTTAAATGAGGCTTTAATGAGTTGGGGAAAAGAAAGCTGTTTCTCAGGACTTGGCAAAGAGATGATGGACAAGAATTTCAAGTTTGGCTCTAGTACCTCACACTCTTTCTCTTTTTCTTCCTTGGGGAGGTGTCAGGAAATGTCAAGCAGGCCATGTAGATCAAGGCATGATTTGTAACAACATCGAGCAAACATTTCTTGATTTTACCAAACAATATTCTCGTTTTGAATTCTTATTCAAATTACCCAAGTTCTGTCTACAAACGTACTCAGTAATAAAAGTAAATACAATGACCATGAAAAAAGATATCAGCATGCTCAAAGAAGGCCACTAAAACCTTTTTTTTTCGTTCTGCATCACACTAAAATAACTTGGCAAATAAAAAGATACATTCTTCTAGCTTAGAAAAGGAATGGGTTTCAACAATGTCAGATTCAACATTACATAGAATACCAAGACCATTTTGGGGCACCAAGCCTACAGACAAAGCAAATTGTACATATTTATTAGTGTTGATCGTACTTTCATTACTATATCTGAATCAAAAAGATGCTGCCAATATGCACACTGACCTGTGAGCATGTGCTATGAGACTATCAGTACCGAGATTCCCGTCAGACATATTCAGAAGTCTCAGATGTTTTGGTCTGTTGGATATGAATCCTACTTTTAAACCAACACTATCAGAAGAAACAATTATGTAAGGATTGCTTAGGGCTGTACTTAAGGTTGTACACTCTAGATGAGTTACCTAGTTTGTACTTCCAGACATAAACTAGGACAAGTTAGGCAGCAGTTCAGATACAGCCAGCTGAGAAGACTGTGACTGACAATACGCTTTTATTCCCAAAATTTTACTCCCTGAGTACAGTTAGATAGCAACTAAACAGATCCAAAATCAAGAGCTACATGTGAATAACACCAGAGAACGCCCACTTGGCAATGTATTGAAATTACAGTCCCTTTTTTGGCAAAATCCAGCTTTTACTGTACTAAAAATGACACATACACACACAAAACCTGAAGCCCTGAGGCAAAGAAGACACAAGAATTCTTATGGTTCTAAATGGGAAACATTCCATTTGTCAAGAGATGTGCAATTTCAATATCCTGGATTCTGAAAAGAGAAAGAAATAAAACTTTAAGGTTGTTACTGGGGACTGGTTTCTACAATTGACTACGAAACAAACAAAGAAGTCCATATTAATTTCCCATAAACTTCTCATGAAGAGAAAACATTCCGATTTTGAAGAGATCTTCTAAAATGCATAATCAGTATCTAGGACTGGACTTCTCAGATAGTGGAGATGAGCACCTCTGAAGAGTTGTGTAACCTCTAACTAAAGTAGTAGAGTAGGTAATAAACACAGATATTAATCGCGAGATGAAGTGGTTTGTGTGATTTAAGGCTCGCTATCTGACACAGAGCAGCAGTGAAGAATGCCACACTGTGCACGAAGGAAAAAATTACTATCCAATACAAGCCCTGGATCCCTGCCAGTCTTCCAAAGTTGAGAGGTATTAACTCTGATTGGATCTGACTGGACAGGGAGTGCTTACTGCTCCTATTATTTTTTATTGCCTTTCTTCGTACCACTAAAACAATAAATACCTTGTACAACCCAACACATGCTATGAATATGATAGTGCTTTCCCACTGAATAAATTTTTCAGTGCCCAGATCAAAGAAGCATATAGATGCACAAGTGGAGAAAACTGTTTCTCAGATAATAACCCACAACAAACCTTGCCTGATTTCTTAACCGAGTCGTATGTGGTTATTTTCATTGGAAGTGTCAGAAAGACAACTGACTACTGTACGGATCCAGAAGCCTCACCAACTTGACTGAAGAGAAAGTTTCAGGAACTATCCCCTACTCAAACTCTTTTGTAGTTTGCATAGCACATGCCCCTGTGCCTCAGAACCTAGATGTGTCAAATCCAGTACATATATCCATATGGAACCTCAGCAGCAATTTCAGCATAAAACGCAGCTTTTGCTGAGAAATACAGAAGGAAAGAATGATGCTGATTTTTTTTTTCTAATCAAAGTAAATACAAAATTAAATTAACAAGAAACAGAAACAAAGCTGGGATTAGAGAAATGAATCTCAAAACCTCTCACCAGAAGTTGTCCATCTCATTACTCTCACTAGTACATTAAAGCAGCCATAGCCATAGTACATAGCCATGGTATACAATATATACAATCATACTACATTACATTACATTACATTCTTTATGTAATGGTCTAGGAGCCAGGATATCCGGCAATAACCAGAAAGTCTCACAGATCTTATTAGTTTAAAATCTTCCCGTATTTCCTAGGCAAGTGATCTACTGGTTGCAGTCATGGCTATTCCTCTTAAAGGTGTGCAGCCATAGAACGAAATTTCCAAGATTTATGGGATAAGAAAGAAAAATAAAAAACCCCTAAAAATTAGAAGAATGAATCTGTAAACAAGTAACTCTTTGCTCCAAATATTATGACTCTTACCCAGTGACTTGATCACAGTAAAATGCATGGAACCTAATCTATCTTTTGGGATATAACCTGCAGGTTATGGCACTCTTCACACAAAGACCACAACATCTGGAATAAAGCATCTTCACATTTTGATGACTTACAAGACACAGAACAAAGTAAATAAGGCATATCTTTACTGAGAAATTCTTTAGCTTGTTAATATTTGCCATGTCCTATGACCAGACCTGGGTAAGCACAAGGGGAAAAAAATCCCAAAGATTACTAGTGACACTGCTTGTATACACTTAGTTATAGACATCTGGATTTATTGAGGTTTACCAGGAAAAATGATGCAGAATGAAGAAGCTCAAAAACATCAACAAAAACAGGAGTTCAGTAGAATATCCCATTTAATGACTGCTTTCCTGACAGCTCACACTAAATATTGTACATATAATGGAAAAATACTTGTGATCCAACTTTGGGTTTTTTAAGGTCGAAGCTGAATTTAATGTAAGGTTCAAACTTTTCTTTCTCCCTGTGATTTAACTATTCCACTTTCCTCTTTGGTTGGCACGGGTTTATTGAGTCACTCTTATGCATGTCCACCCTAAAAGAAAGGTCTTTTTAAAAGTAAAAGGCCCTGCAGAATATTCTAAACAAGTTCACAATGCTCAGCAACATGTGACAAAGTCAAGTCCTTTCAGAGGGAAAGCTTCTTCCTCATGTCTCTCAAGAAGAATCCTGAGTACTGTGTACTCACACAAGGGCTTCACAGTTGGTACAAAGATCAAATTTCACCCCAAAATAAGGCTAATTCCAACACTGTTTCCAAAATTAGGACCAAGCTGTTGACTGGCAAAGCACAGTATTGGGGCAAAATGAGGGTTTTGAAGGTAGGCGTAGACCATAATAGATCTTAGCTTTGGAGACAGCAGGACAACACTGAGCACCATGTAAGATACCTCTCTTGCTCACAGTTTCATATTCTGTGCACTAGAATTACGTAATAATAAATGAACATAGGGGTTGTCAAGTTAGTTTCTCTTCCAGGAAGAAGAGGTGATAGTTCAAACAAAAAAAACGGGAAGAAGGAAAGGCTACTTGGCCATTCTAAGTTTATAAAGTCGTCAAACAGGATTTGAAAGCTCAGCAACACTATGATAAAGAGGAGCTGTTCTGTTTTTAATGGGAGGTTGGGACTTTGTCTCCAGCTCTTTACAATCTGTTTCCCTCCCTGGCCCATGCATTAATCTCACTCCCATGCAAGCAGAGCCAGCTGTTCTTCAGCCAGTAGCTTCTTCTTGCAGCAATTCTGATTTCCAGTGGCAGCACTGAAGTGCACACACCGTTATGTTCTTTGGACATTTATTTATAGTCTTTATCTGACAGAGCTGGGCAATTATAAAGACATAATGATAATTTGTGAACAGCAAAAAAGGGCTTCTCTTCTTAAATTTGTCCCTTGAGAAAACAGAACACCATCTACTTGCAGCAGGCAAGTCATGAACATGATAACTAAAATATGAACAAACTCTATGAGCAAACAGCAGGAACAAACTAATCAAAATCATGACCTATTTATGGGTTGATTATAATAACAAAAAATGACTACAAATAAGTGCTGGGTAATTTGTGAACCAAATAAAGGGCTACAATTCGCACATATAAATTACTGTCAATGAATAATTTAACCAGCTCTAGTTAGAGCCATCTATTTATTAAGAAAGCTCACCAACTGGATCTGGCAGAATGATTTATCTCTATACACAGTGATAAAGCCAAGGGAAATCAGTACTGCTGGACATTTTAAATGCTGGCTTTGATCCTCTGGAGCCCCATAGTATCATTTATAACTCTATAGCCTTTACTTTAGATGTAGCCACTCTCATTTAGCACCATTTTAAAACCACTTTGCCCAGTACAGATGACACAATACACAAGGCAGCAAAAAATCAACATTTCTTTGTTTAAATTACATAGAAAAACAACAAAGGTTTGCATTATCCTTCTTTGTCTTTAGAGATATTCTACATAGAAAATAACATAAATATGCTAGCAGAAATTTATAGCAAGCCTTTGAAAAGCCAGCATAAATCCCAGAGTGAGCATTAGACTCTTCAAGACAAAACCATGCAATCTTTTTACATCTTTTTTTTTAACTTTGCAGCAAAATGTTTCATGAAAAGATTAATAACATAAACAAAGTATTAATTCAGCTATGGTTTTCCTTTATCAGAGGCAGGTGTCACTGCAAAAGCAGAAGAGAGGAAGGTTATTAATTTTATGGTTTACTGTTTGACTTTTTGAAACAAATGTTCAAGATCACCATGTTGCTGTTAAGACTGGTGTCTTCCAACGTGCACCGGTTTGTCAGTGGTAACTGGTGAGTATCCTGTAACTGATCAAAGTTACAGGATGAGTATCCTTGCCTCAAGCGTCTTAAAATGACACTGCATAAGGCCAGAAGGGTAACAAGTTACAGGGAAATAGTTTTAAAACCACTGCAAGGGTGCTTTATAACTCTGCAAAAGCGCACTATACCTTTGTCAAGCAAAGGGATAAAAACCAAAACAACTGTGTTTTCTGTAACAACAAAAGAGAAATGGTTTTAAAAAGTGACAACTGTGTGCCACAGTGTATATGCCCCATCACCCATGTGTACTCTGATTCCCCTGTTTCTGTTTTTGAGCTAGAAAGAATTAATACATACAAACAGACTACCTATTACTTTCACAGTTGACTTCTGACTTGAATTACAACTACTTTGGTCCTTATCATTATTGCATTTATACTGTAATTTCTAGATGAAGAAAATGGTTTTTAACTGAGATGAAAAGTCTGTATCTCCTTTCAACAGAAATTATCTACAGATTACTTCCAAGAACCCCAATGCACTTAAGATAATGCAGTCAGGAATAGAACCAAATTGGAAAAAATGCAGCCAACTAAAGCTTTATTGCTCTCTTCACCACGTATGAAACATATATAAGCATATATATTTGCTTATAACTTTCAGGTTGGCAACTGCACAGATAGTACATATATTCTGACACCATGCATATTAAACTGTGAAAGCTGCACAATTTGATCAGAAGCTGCAGTCTGCCAGGAAAATGGCAATATTTCATCAGAGATTTTTAAGTAACAACACACACACAACTTTTTTCTTGCTAAGGCCTTGGGTTGTTTCCTAGAAAAAAATGTAGTGTACTGATTACAAAAACAAAATGTACAAGATAGAACTGTAACAAAAATCACAGAGGAATCAAATCAGGGAGTACTTTGCATCAGCTTACTCCCATCTAGGAAGACAAAGAAGAAATACAAACTGTTATGCTGGTATTCTCAAACTGAGTTTCATGCGAACTTCGAAATCTTTTAATTAGGTTGGGACTAGTTTCTGTATAATCTACAGTTTCAGAGCTTCATGAGAAAAAACGTTAATTTTGTGGAGATTTACTACCTTTTTTAACCCTTCTAAAGGCAAATGTATGAAAATTCCATCTGCCTTTTTCAAAAATATCTTTTGA
The DNA here is from genome assembly GCA_008033365.1 of Pseudorectes ferrugineus. Lineage (NCBI taxonomy): Eukaryota > Metazoa > Chordata > Aves > Passeriformes > Pseudorectes > Pseudorectes ferrugineus. The sequence goes on from QWTY01026913.1 coordinate 8,735, forward strand.
AATTTATTCATGAAACCTCTCTACTTGTTCATTATTATTTCTGTACGTGTTTCATCAGAATTATTTTTATCATTATTCTCTGCATTGCTACCTGAAATTTTTAGAACTTCTTGGAAACCTGTTGTAACATCCTCCAGTGACCTTTAAGCCTCAGATAAAACCTGGATTTATGGCATAAAAATTGTGGTTCACTTCAGTGAACAATCCACTCTTTAGAGACATGCAATGTAGCCAACAATAAATCTTTCTGGAGGTTTCATACTTTCTTTCTGGGTCAGCCATACCCCAATTTCATCAATGCTGTACTATAAATCCCAATAACCAAGATCTACCACTGGGTATATACCATTTCTACTCAGGATACAGAGGAGACATGCTGTGTCCAGTGGGATTGAAGAACAGAAAAAACATGGGAGTTGTTTTACCAAGTAGTTTTTAAGGATGGCCTTCAAGTTTTTCACCAGATAGTGCAAGTATTACCTTTTCTGAACTCCCAAGTTCATTATATGTTCATAATGCCCTTGAACTAGACACTATAGCTAATAATTTTCTTATTCATTCCAATAAATAAATATATTTTGAAACAGTCTTCTGAATAAGGGCTACTTGCTCTTGTTGCCGCATCCTATTTTGAAAAAACATATCAGCAACATTTTTAACCATGGGACACCTAGGCACTTAAAGTGCAGGAAAGAAATAAAATAGAGGAAAAAAATATGAACAGAGGGGAGAAGGGACGAAAGGGAGGGAAACAAACTATGACATATTGATTTGATTTATTTTTTTTTTACAAAGAAAGAGGCCTTTCAAACTTAAAGCATTTTAAGAATATTTAGTGTTTCTCTAGCTTGCTCTACTTTTCACATATTGTTATAGATGGTTTTTAGTTCAGAACATCTGTGCATGCTTTCCTTGATTTTCCTTTCTAAATCACTGAAAATTGTTCCAGGGATTTCTTCTTGCCTTGAGCCAGCAGCACAAAATGTGCAGGGATTGATATATCCTTTCATTCTGTGTTAAAAGTCAGTACAGTGAAAGATTAAGATGTTTCTCCAAAGTACCAAAGTATATTTTTTATATAAGCAGTAGCTGTTAAGCCCTAGCACACCAGAATCTCCTAGCAGAATGATGACTTGGCAAAGGTTTAGGAAATGAAGACTGTTGACTCAGCAGATTAATGCATTTGTTTGCTTACTCCCAGTCTCTCCTAAAGTAATACTACATCTATTTAAGGTTTAATGAAATTAGATTATACTTTTATACTCCCAGAGTTATTCTCCCCTGTAATATTTGTATTCTAACAACAGGTTGGATAGGTGAAGGGGTGAAGGGAGAACTTTCTCTTAACTATTGGCCATCTGTTTCAAAAAATGGGATTTTTGCTTTGAATAACAAAGACAGCAGAACATTCATTTGTATTAAATCCAATCTGTATGCCTACTTTTCCACTGAAGCTTTGTGCATTTTAAAAGACAATTTTTGCAGAACATTGGAATGAATTATAACTACAAAAGTTATGTGGTGTGGTGTACATTTCTCACAGCATGGTTTGGGTCCATCCTGCTTTACATTGCTAAGTGCAAATTGCTTACTGACAGAACTTACATCAGAGTTGAATGCACTTTCCTTTAGGCAGCAGAAAGTACAATGACATCTATTATCACACTGTTGAATAAAAATGCAATTTAGCCCAACCAATTTGACACGATATTGGCATACTATAAGGACAGGATAATTTAGGTTGGAAAGGAGATCAGAAGGTCTCAAGTCCAACCATCTGCTCAAAAGACAGCTAGCTATAACAGACAGTGTTGCTGTCTGGTCTCGAAAACCTCCAAGAATGGAGACTGCACAATCTGTTGCTTGACTGTCCAAGAAGTGATAAAGTTTTTCCTTATATCCAGTCTGAAATTCACTGCGTGTTATATCCTGTCTTCCCAGCATGCACCAGTGTGAAGAGCATGTCACCGCTCTCCATGCAAATTCCCTGTAGGTATTAGCAGGATGTTACCAGCATCGTGCTCCCCACAAAGCGTTTTCTCCTCAGGGATGAACAAGGCCAGCTCCCTCAGCTTCCCCTCCTGGGGCACGGTGCTCCAGCCTCCAACAGTAGGTGGCCTTCCACTGAATTTGCTCCATGTTATCCATGCCCTTCTTGTATTGGGGGAGGCCAAAACTGGGGAACAACCTCCTCTCTTGATCTCCTGGCTGTGTTCCTGATAATACAGCCCAAGGTGCTATTGGTTATCTTTGCAGTGATAGCATCCCTTCAGCATGCCTAAGTCCTTTGGATGGCACATCCTCCAGTGTAACTACTGGTACCCTAGTGAGGTGACACCTGCACACATCATACAGCATGCTCCTTCTCCTCCTCCAGGTCACTGATTAAAAAATGTCAAATACGACAGTACTTGGCTTCTTATCACTTCTTTCCATCCCATTAAAACTACCCTCTGAGCCTGACATCCTAGCAGGTTTTATAGATTCAGCTGCCCACCCATACAGACCATACATTCTAATTTGGATATATGAATATTGTGGGAGACAGTGTCAAAAGTCTTGCTAAAGTTAGGTACTACTCTCTCCTCATGCATTTTACCACAGAAAGTAATCAGATTTTCAGATGAGCTTAACCCTAGAGTAATCCATGCTGGATATTGCAAATCACCTTTTTCTCCATCATGTGCCCAGAGAAGTGTGCTCCAAGGAGGTGTGCTCCTTGACTTTCCCAGGGACTGAATGCCCACTAGACTGTTGCTCCCCAGGTCATGGAATCATAGAACTGTTTAGCTTGGAAAAGACCTTTAAGATCATCAAGTCCAGCTGTTGACCCAGCACTGCCAAGTCTGCCACTAAACCGTGTCCCTAAGCCCCACATCTACATGTCTTTCAAATGCCTGCAGGAATGGTAACTCCACCACTTCCCTGAGCAGCCTGTTCCAATGCCTGAACACCCTTTCAGTGAAGAATTTTTTCCTAGTATCCAATCTAAATCTCCTCTGGCAAAACTGGGGGCCATTTCCTCTTGTCCTACCACTTGTTACTTGTGAGAAGAGACTGACCCCCACCTGGCTACAACCTCTTTTCTGGCAGTTGTAAAGAGTGATAACGTCCCCCCTGAGCCTCCTTTTCTTCACGCTAAACACCCCCAGCTCCCTCAGCTGCTCCTCATGGGACTTGTGCTCCAGACCCTTCATCAGTCTCATTGCCCTTCTCTGGACCCTCTCCAGCACCTCAATGTCCTTCTTGTAGTGACGGGCCTGAATCTGAACACAGGTTTCAAGGTGCAGCCATACCAACGGGCAGTACAGGGGGAAGATCAAGCCTTGCTCCTGCTGGCCACACTATTGCTGATACAGGCCAGGATGCCCTTGGCCTTCTTGGCCACCTGGACACACTGCTGGCTCATGTTCAGCCAGGTGTCAACCAGCACCCCCAGGGCCTTTTCTGCTCAGCAGCTTTTATTCCATTGTCCGTTTTTCGAAGGTGGAGCATCATGGTAAAAATGTAATTCCAAATTTAATTTACCACCACTTCTAATAACGCAAATAAATTAAATCAGGAAAGATATAACAACAACATTTTTCAGACTGGTAGTAACTTTCAGCCCAGTCTTTCATCTCTCCCAAACATAAGCATGCTTTATGGTGTTAGGAGCTTGGGGTAGATGACATGTGGGAGTAAAGCTGGACACTGGGGAAATTCAAAAGCCTTAAACTTGGTTTGTTTCCAAAATTATTGTTTATTTTCAAAGTTAAGGCCGCTGCCTTTTAGTTCCTGTTGTTTACAGAAGTAGTGGCATTTTTCTCAGTAATCTTTCACCATATTCAGTTTCCGATGAGAACTCAATGCTAACTACTCCACAGCTTCTACATAAGCAAAGGCAGGGCTCGGGAGAAATAAGATGCTGCACAATTAACAATATAATGAAATTAAAATTATGATCTGCACCCCAAAGAAGGCAAAGTATCACCTTTCTCCTAAAATCTTAATATATTAGTCTGTGTAATTTGGTACATCTTGGCATTTTTAAACTACACTTATGCACTGTACCTGTGGTATTTGTACATAAACATGTGTAGTAATTTCAAATTCTACCAAAAGTGAGTATTAATATTCCTCAGAAAATAAGTCTTAATAATTACACTCAATTGGGGTAGAAGTAATGTTAACAAAATCCACTGTGATTCAGTGAAATACATGTGAAATAGAATTGACTACATCAAGAAAACTTCAAGAATAGAACGGGGGTTTTATCATATGCTTTCTAACACTTATAAAACATATGCTGTCCAGTTACAGGAAAGGATATGCTGAATTTAGACTAAAGATTCAGGTAAGGTAAGTACCCTGCTTCCATGAATTATCAAAACCAGACATACAGAGAAGAATGAAAGTGAAAGGCAAGCATACATCACAAGGAGCATAGGAGCAATATCGTTTTTTAGCAGCACAAAAAGAACACAGAATCACTCCTGAACACAATTTATTAATGAACCATGAAGCGTAAAATTTTAGATCCTCACTTGCTGACTCGAACGTAAAAGGTAACACACCAAGGGAAACTGAAACCTGAAGACAATCAGAATTATGACAAAAGTCATTATTCTCGGTGCTTCCAAGACTGTAAATAATGTAAATATCCCACAATGCAGTGATAGTCTCTTCATATAAAATCAATTCAATGCATGTTTCTGTAATTCAGGTTTGGTCAGGAGGCCTCTACAATACAAACACTACTTAGTAAGGGCATGATTTTACTTAAAATGCTCTGATTTACCAACCAGCAGGCTGTTTTGACTAGAACTGGTCAAATCCAAGCATAGTTTTAACCTATCAAAAGCTTTTTTGTTGCTGCCTAGCTTTCAAGGAGCACAATGAGACAAACTGAACATTAACAAACCATTGCTTTGATGAGCTATTCCCTACTAATGCGCATAGGCCCAAGTATTTAAGAACTGTTCTAAGTTTTTTGCCATGAGGCTTTAAACATATCAGTCCAATCTAGTATTTCAGTCTCAGCTGGGGAGATTCTTGTTCTGCAAAAACAGTTCTCCAACACCCTCGCTATTTTTAAGAAAATTGAAATTTTGAAGCAAGAAGGCAATAGCTCTAACCAAGGCAATATAAGGTGGAGGGTTGTGTTTCTTTCACTGCTAAGCTTACATATAAATGGGCAAATAATAAGGCAGGGTTTAAAACTGCATAATGGATGTCTTAAAAATGAGATGAAAAGGAAAGTTAATAATATATATTTGAGCAGAAAATTCAGAAATAGAAATAGCAGTAGCTGTATTTGCTATTCATGAAGTCACTTCTTTATCAGAGAGTCCTAAATCATCTTATCTTGGGCCCTTGACTTTGTACCATTAACTAAGTAAAAAGAAAAAAAGACAGTGAAACTTGAGAAGTCCTGTTTGTAGAATTTCCAATGTTTGATTCCTTCAAGAGCACGCAAGCTTCACAACTTCAAAAGAGAATAGGAAACAGACACCAAAATTGGAGTTCACAAAATAACATAAAAGATATTGTAATGGCTAAATTAATCTATTCAGAAAATGAAAAAGATAGACATGTGATTGTATCAAAGAGAAAAAGCTGATGTTCAAGGTGCTGCACACATATTTCATAAGTAATTAACAGAACATTAAAACCCAAAGACCTCATAAACTTCTGCAGTTACCACAGCAGTGAAGAGTTCATACCTGTGGCAAGATAGATGATATGGAAAAGCATGTCCTTGCCCTGCACAACATCCACAACCACATGGGAAAATCGGCTGTTGTCTTCCATGAAGTAAGGAATTGGAATAACTGGTTGAACAACCTCATGCATTAAGAAGAATTTTTGTGCGTCTTGAAGATTTCTCTCAGTCAGATTTACATACAAACCCTGGTCCATGGTGCCACACTGTAAACACAGAAAAGTAACATAACTATATGTGCCAACAATAACAACAGATTTACTCTCTGATTTACAGCACAAGAAAATAAAAGCAAGAGCATATCTTGTAATGACAATGTGGAATTCGACTTTCAGGTCCCATGTTGGTGCTAACCAGACTGTCCAAGGATTGAAGAAGCTCAGTTTTCCTGAGGCAGTACTATGGAGGCTACCTAATTCCGAACAATATGGAAGGGCATCAGACTGACCAGCACAAGTGGATTATGGAAATATTTTGCTATATCCTACATACACAGGGCAGGAACAAGAAAAACTGTCATTCAAAAACCCAAATGATTTCTGACTAGTTTTCTTTATAATTTTCACAGACCTCAGTGCTAAAGACATAAATTTTCAAAGAGAATCCCATGTCCTACCACAGCCAGGGTCTGACAGGAATCCCAGGTGAATGTACAACATGCAGTTCTAGAAACTTCCTGGGACTCTGTCTTAATTAGCAAAAATGGACAGTGCAGAGCTCTATTAAATATTATCTACAGCAAAGACTTTTTTGCTTTGAAACCGACCATATTTTAAATCTGAAAACTGGGCTCTTTTCTTACAGGAAAATATCCACTAGCTGCATGGACAAGTTTCAAAGAAATAAACAAAGCAAAATAAGTGGGAGCTAATTTTAACATATTTGTGTTCAACTGAGGACACAAAAAAGGAAGCTTTTTAATGCATGGGAATATATAAACATTCACGTATTTACTCAGGCATAATTGCATCAGAGAAGTAAAGCACTACTTCGCAACATTTATCAAATATTTGGGTGATGTGAAAGGCATAACTAAGTCATAATTTTCATTCTGTTTTACTATGTCATAAATTATGCCATGAATTACAGCATGAGCAAAATAATAGTGTGCAAAATCCTACCAGTTATTTTTTCATTATTACCATGTTTTCAATCCAAAATTGAGTGATCGTTCCAAATCCACAAATGCTAAAAAAAGCCAAACAAATTGTTTCATAATGGGAGATCGGATGATGAAGACTGACAAATTAGCAGCTGGAAGGAAACAGTTACTTGCTCTGTGTGTCAGACCAGTGAAAAAACTAAACCATGCCAAAGAAGAAGTTCTCTGGATCTATCAAGCAGGAAAAATTCCAGCTGAACACTCATAGTACACTGAAATGCAAATGGTCCTTGGTCTTATGATAGACATTGCCCTGTCTAAAGAGAAAAGCAATGATCTCTGAAGAAAACAATGTTCCTCAAAACTGGGACTCCAATAGTATTCTAACATAGAAAGTATTTCATTAATATAATCCAGGCTTGGAAATACAATGTCTGATGTAACTGTATCTACATAGCAGTAGTCTTCCTTCAAATCACATGCTTCTCTCTGTTGTTACTGAGTAGGTGAATACTCAGAGGATAAATCTAATTCTGGGACTACACAAACAGAACTTCTGATCCTTTATCATAAGGACTCTACAAAAGAAAAGTCCTTTCTTGGAAGGAAACCAATGACTCAGTCAATGAATATATCTCATCTGTGTGAAGTATGTACCCTAAAGCACAATTAAGTCACAAAAAATGGTTACACCTAGCTCTAAGCATTACACTACCTTCTAGTATGCATCACTGCTGCAGTTATGGAGCCAGAAATGTAACAGAAAGTTATTCAAGGGAGTAAAAAGCAGCATCGGCAAAAGAACAGAAGTTGGACATCACTAGAGATACCTAGAGATCAGTTGACATCAATTGCCTTCAATATTGTGTTGTAAAAGGCCACATTACAGCTTTTAACACTAGCTCTGCCTTCAAAGCTGTTTGTGGCTCAGTGAGATATGATACAACTGTTGTCGCTGTTCTTGTAAATTGGATGAAGTACCAGCTGCATTAAAATCAGCCAGGCCATCTAAGAAATAAATTTCAACACCTGTCTTGTCTGGGACTTGGAGACACGCACTAACAGTACAGCAGAGACCTAAACTGTTTTTACACTGCCATCAGACTGTCATCTTTCTTTGTAAGTACCATTCAGTATGGGCTGCTCTCAGAATAATTAACACCACATTAATGCTGGGTTTGCAGGGAGAGTTTAATAAGTTTTATTGGATGTGCTTATCTAGTCAGAAAGGTGATAAGATTTTTACATACAAGCATTTTTTCAGGCTTTCTCCTTCAAAAATTTAGCCTCTCTTAGACCCTCTTCCTATCACCATTTCGACAATACAAGTATTTCTACAACAGGTAAAAACCTATACACAAATATAGCCTGCTTCTGCAGGCTTCTGGCGTACTTAAAAGGAGTCTTGTCACTTGGCTAATGACAAACATATTACTTAGGAAAGGTAACGTGGCTCTAGCCTGTAACCTGTGCCTTATTTTCCTCCATTTGCATAGATCAGGAAGTAATTAAAACTGCCTACAATCACCAATGGGTGATTCCTTTTCATGTTAGCAAAGATCTTATGACTCTTACAAGCTAGGGAAGGCTGTTCCAGGAGCAGAAGTGAACTTGCGAAATTGCATTGAGATTAAGGGAGGGTGAAAGGTGGATAGAGGTGAATACACTTAAATACCTTGATGAAAAGCTATTGTTGTTAATCTCTAAATTAATCTGCTTTTCCTTCCATCTCCCTTGCAAGAAGCACGCTCATTAAAATTGTCCTAGTAGGAGTGGTGACTATGCAAAAGAAGAAAACAATGCATATGTGCTTACTGAAATAGCCCTTTCTTTTTGTACAGTTCCTCTGAATGACCCGCCTTGGACTAACTCCTTTTACACTGTCAGGCAGCTGCAGATAATTACACCCTCTGAAGCAAACAACTTCAAATGAGGGGCACAACACATCACAAATTATTTTAATCTGACTCTTCAAGGAGTGTGGACCACCTGGCACACGAAAATATATAAAATTCTGACCACTCCTCCTTTACCACCTCCCTCCCACTTTCTTTTTTCTGTCAGACACTGTTCCATTTTTTAGGTCCTAATAGCACAAGTACAATGTAAAAGAGAACAGCAGTTTGATCATACTTCAGACAGGAGTTAATGTCACCTTGACAGATAACTATATTTTGACAGAAGATTGAAGTTAAGCCTTTTTTCTCCCACCCTTCAAAGTATATCTGTTTTTCAATCCAAATTATTTTGTGGAAGGATAAAATTATAATTATGTATGTTGAAATAAGAGGCTCTCCTAAGCACTTTTTTAAATTTAAGGTTTTTTTAAGGTCTTAGGCTACAACATAGTGCAAAACTGGACTTATAAATTATGAACTCTACAGTAGTTTGAAGAAAGCTCACATGAAATATTGTCTTTCTCCCACATATCCATACCTGAAAATTAGGGTTAGGATTGGGATATGGAAGCCAAGCAGAGCGAGAGTTTTCCTGGTATTTGAAGGGTCCATTAAAGGCCTGAGTTATGGCACTCAGATTGAAAACACAAACTGCTGAGGCTGCTATGCTGTTCCTGCAAAAGAAATAAATACATTAACCTACGTAACAACATTAAGAAGTCAACTTGCTGAAAAATAAATAAAAAAGGCAATAACTCTTCAATACTTCAAGTAACTAATGAAGCAGATATGATCAGCCAGGAGATGATATCTCAAGATAATGATATATGATGAGCTGATTTAGCATATTCAGTGCATTTAAAATATTTGTTGGCCTTACCAAGAAGCGGGTGTGGGGAAAAATTCAGAACTTCCTACTTTCTGCTGCTTCTCTAATACCATACTATACTTCTAATACCATACTGCTATACTTCCACACATAATCACATGCACTAGGGAAACCTCTTTTCGAGTTACAAAGTTCAGGATGATATTATTCTTAGGGTTCAATAAAGTTTTTTCCATACAACAAATGACTGCATGACATAAGTAAGGATTTTCAATGTATGGCATATCTCTAGACCCTATGGATCCCTAGACAAGACACATCCACAAAAATCCTGTCTTCCAAGAGATGTTGTACAGCAATAAGAATGCAAGTTCCAGAAACTCATCCAGAGAAAACAACTTGGACTGCATACAAGATACCATGTTAAAAAAATAAACATCAATAAATGGCAGCTGGACAAAACATACAATTTCCTGGGTTTCCCTTGAAAATGTAATATGCATGGAAATAAAGTAATTCTGCATAGCATAAAGAATATAATCTAATAACTGTGAAAGCTCATAATATGGAAAGCTGCATTGTTCTTTTCCTCATTTTGAGTTAATGGAATAGATAATGAAGGTGTCAATTGCGCAGATTTCCTGCTGCAGCTAAAACTGCTGGCAACTGATCCACACAGCATTCTTCTCTTTCTTTTTTTCCTTTTTTCCTATTTTTTTTTAAGCTTAGCCTGTAATTTACACAAGGTTTAAGAAAACATACTATAGAAACTCCATAATGATGGGGAAAAAAACCCAACAACTGAGAAAGAGTTAGGATACATGGATTAAATACCAGGACAAAAGAGCAATTTGCTTTCTTATGCTTGTCACTCTTATTTCGGAAGCCCAAAACTTGAAGTTCCATGCTTTCAACTTCTACAGAATCAATCATCATTGGAGCTGATAAATCCTTGCTTATATCACTAAATGCATCTCACTAATATTATTACTGTACCAATGCGTTCTTTAATTTCATTAAGTCCTAAGTGGACATGAGACTCATGTTTATAGATTTTTTGGATAGTCTGAAAGAAACAAAATCAGCTTTATCATGAAGCAGTGGCTATAGTGGACTTAATAGTCAACCACCTATAAAAGGTGCAGGTTTGGCTGTTAGAGAAACGTTTCATTATTTTCCCTCCAAAAGTATAGCAAAGTATACTAAAAAAGCATTAAGGTATGATAAAGCCATTGCAATTCTGAAGATATTGAGATTGAAGAATTATGAATGCCATTAAGTTATATCTGATGCTGTTACATGAACAGAAAGGAATAAGTTGTTCCCTGTGATAGGAAACTCTTGTGTTTCTCCACAGGGCAGAAAAGTGGATCATATGAGTCCCACAAACTATCTGTGAACAGGTAGTCAACATGGGGAAGTAATCCTAACTCTAAAACATTTCAAAAATGTCCAAACAATTTAGTTACAACATTTGATGGCAGGAATTTAAATAGAGCAATCAAAAAACCCTACTCTCAAACGGTTATAATTAATTCCTCTTTGAACAGTCCATCTCTGTTGGACAATCAGAATGTTGGGCCATGGGGGAAGAGGAAAGTAGCAGCAAGGTTTAAAATACTGTCTACTTGCATGTGGCAAAGGTAGTCTTAACAATAGTAAGTCCATTTTCAGAAGAGCCAGGAAGCATCAGGAACATCATTCCTCTTCCATGGCCAAAGCCCCGTGGATTTCCTAGAGCAGAATTCCTCTGCTCAGGCTTTTCATGGCAGGAATATGTTTAGGCTATTTTGACTTCTCATGGAAGATCGTGTTGAACACGATGTGTATGTGGATGCCACCTGACAAATATCTGTCTTTTAGTATATAAACTAGCTAGCAAAACAGAACAACAAAATTAAAATTACTGATCGAAACAACAGCAAATTTTCTTATCCCCAGTAATCTCAAAGTCTCTACCATTCTCCAGTGTTTAGATTCACTGCATTACTCCATTGCAGAAATAGGCTGAGTTAGGAATTGCCACAGCCTGGTGTAAGCATCCCATCACTAGTCCTGTTCACAGCCAGAGCTGCCAGCCCATGGGTGAGCCTGAGTCTGGAAGATGCCTAAATGAGCTTGAATTCATGCTCACTGTCTAGAATGCATAGGGATTATAATTTGTTGACATTAACTAGTGAATGTTTCCACCTGGTTAATGGATATTTATAAAAGGTAGGTATCCCTGTGTTCAAGAGTCCCTTACCTATGCTTTAGGTGCCCAAGAACCTTTTAAAATTCTAGACAAAACTGACTTAATCTGCAACTGTTTCAGTGGTCTGAACATTGGGCTGCACAGCCATAACATAGAGGCTGCTCTCGCTGAGCAGCATTTGAACACCAGTCATCATGTTTAAATTAACAAAGGACATTTCTGAGATAAATGTCTCTTTTTTT
>QWTY01026920.1:4175-23985 GCA_008033365.1 Pseudorectes ferrugineus
AGTTTTCACTTTCTTTTACTTTTGCTTGCAGGCAGGAGCAGAAGCTTCCACAAACAGGAAGTCCCAATGCCAGTGACTTCTGGGTACAGGCAGGGCAACAGCCCAGCACTATCAGGGATTCCCTGTGGGAAGAAGTCAGTCGGGAATATCTGTCTCCTGACTTCATAAAAACTATTGACACAGTGCAAAGTGGCTGGAGACTGCCTAGAGCAGAAGACTGCCTGGCTGGAGCCTTGGTGTTGAGACAGCCACAGACAACACAATTGGGAGCATGGCCTAAGAATACTGGGAAGGAACAACAGGTTGGGGGCTTGATTCCAGCAGTTACCACCAGGAGAAGTTTTGGAGCAAACCCCAGAGCGCTCCTTTGGTCTTGAGTTAGATCTACGTGTGGAGTTTTATCCTTCCGTGGTACAAAATTTTGCATTGAAGAAAAGCCTGCCTTGGCTCTTACTCAGAACAGGCCTAAATGTAATTTCACAGAAAATGATTCTTGAGAAGAATCTGAAAGTGTACAACTGGTCATCCCTACAGAGAAGATCACTTTTGTTAGGAAAAGGAATGAAATCTGATGCACACCACATATTACAGGACCTTAAGAGAGACAAATTGACCCAAAACACACATCTAATGTTGCTTTCCTTTGGGATTTTTTTTTTTTTGTTCAGACGTTTCATGCCAGAAAAAAAGGTATCTGGATAAGAATCCAAACTAATTTGCCATACAAAACCCACTTTATTTGACTATGCAGTGAGGCAAGAATATTTTTTTTGCTAAGAGTTTTTTAAAAAAAAACTTTCTTGAGGAATACAGTGAAATTACAGACCAGACAGCAAGAAGGAATGACACCGGGGAGGTGCAGACCATTATAGTATTTCTCTAGAAAGTTGTCAATGTTCAAAAGTGACAGGACACAAACCCACAAGTGAACATGTACAAAGACCACCCCAAAACCACCGTGTGACGTTATAGCTGGTTGAAAACTATTTTTAATGAAATAAACCTTTCAAATGCACAGGGAAATATAACAGCCAAGAAATCACCTAAATGCTTTTCATAACAGATTCTCAGTAGAATATTATTTAAATATTAAGACTTATAATTGATGAAATTGCTATTATAAAATATTATGTTAGCAATAATATTTCCCAAAACCTCTTCCTTGCATTATACTGCTCTTTATTCTATTTTCAGGCAGCCTCTTTAACATGAAATGCCAACATGGTACACATCAATGGCCTCGGGGGTATAATTAACACTTGTTATTTACATTTATTTTTTAAAATAATTAACTGGGAGCATGTCTAATGAATGGTAATGGGGCTTAAATTGAGACACAATATGTCAAATACCTTGCCATTTGGAAGCGAACTCCCATGCAGCTCCGTGTGATCGGGAGGACGGGGCTGGCGCGGGAGCCCTGCGGATGGCACTGCTGGTATAAAGTCAATGGCACACATTGGCTGTCTGTTGGTAACTTTGAAGAACCTGATTTTCACAGACATCTTCATTTTACACAGAGCATTGATGAGTTAAGGCACTGCCTTGGTTTTGGTAGGCGTCAGAGGTTAAACAGAGGCTTATCCACACCCTCAGCTAAACCTGCTGCGGTCCTTTGTTACTACACTCTCTCTGTTTTCCACTACTCATAGGTATGTCCTCAGCTGACACAGTTTATAGGACATGGCATAAGCAGCTACTCATGCCAGAATAAGCTTCTGACTCAGAAAGAAGCTATGCATAAAGAAAATCCTTACACAGTGATGTACTTTCAAAATGCATGACCTCATTCTTCCCCAGTCAGGCTCTCAAAGGGAAACAGACCCAAACAAAACATTTTGTGGAGTGAAACATGAAACCAGTGTCTGCTAGTTCAGTTCCAAGAGTGAAAGGCAAATTGCGAACGTGTAATCAGTGCAACCGTGCTTTTGTCCACTTACTACAGGTATAAATCCATTTTCCCAGCATCCTGAAAGATTTTGCCACCATGCTACGCTTGGGTCAAAAGTAAAGAATTGACCTATAAATGTGTACTTATTCAAACCCGATCACTGGTTGGTGGTACTGGTACTAATCATCTCCATGAGTTAAAAAAAAAAATAAAAATCTATTTGCAATGTTTTCTCTAATGTTTTCTCTAACAGACTCGTATCATCAGTTCAATTCTCGTAAGTTGAGACAAACTCCCTAGTTTTCCTATATGGCTTCAAACGTATTTTCATGAAAGATTAGCAGCTGCTCGTGTGTAATACATATATTCCACAGGATGAACAAAAAAATCTCACTAGGAAAAAAGCCAGAAGGTCCCTGCGTCAACAGTAAAATATCTACCACATATCAAATAACCATATGAATGAAGCTCCACGTTGTAAATACAGTAAGAGAAGAAAGTAGAAAGAACGTGACATTTTTCAAACACAGCACTCATAAGCTGAAGCATAGTTAGATGTGTGTTATCACTGTTTATCTTTTTCCCCCTGCCTTTCACTTCTTCCCCTAGGTCTGTCCATTTCCAGGCTACTCTTTCCCTTCAAAATCCTCCTTGTCTCTCCTCCTTCCAGGTAACTTTTTGGCCTATTATTGTGCGCTGCACTGCTAATATTTGATGCAACCTAATTTAGGCAAGTCTTGCACGCATCAATACTCATGAGTTGGTAGTAAAGGCTGCAATACCTAACAAAGCTAATTTGACAACAGCACAACTACTTTATATAGCTCTATGAGGACCAATTTAAGAAATGCAAGATGAGGATAAAGAAATACAGGGATTTATTTATCTAGATCTATTTTAAAATGTGTGCTACATGCAGGGATACAGTGGAAATCACCTCAAGTAATGGGGCAAAAATCCACAAGTTCCTTACCTCAGCTAAAGCAAAACTGTGGCCCATACAATTATCATTTCAGACTATAGCAAATCTACTCTTTTGGTCCAAGGATCTACTCACCTTGCTTGAGACATAAATGTGCAGCTATGTGCATCAGTTCAAGGTAAAAACAGAAGAGAAACAATGCTTCTATTTCAACACTAAATATTTAAACTTTCAAAACAGCTAAAAAATTTTGAATAATTGTACAAGCAAGGGCAGTTGCTCTAGCTAATCTAGATAATGATTTCTTTGTATGATATACAAGAAGAAAGTGCATCACAACCACATGTATACAGCTGGGTGCACTTCTATAGTGCAGGTAGGAAAACAGCAACCATAATGCATATGCTAAGAGAAAGTAGAAGGTGGTATTCTAGACAGAAAATGTACTGTACCTGTAATATCTGTCAGTGTGAATAATTTCTTCGCTGCTGGCTAGAATATATTCTGCAGTTCATTTTGTTTTATCACATTATTCACACTTTTTTCTGGAACAAGCCGTTCTCTTCTTATAAGACTACACTCTAGTGGAACAAATGAGCTCAAGCCTATGATTGATTCTCCAACATAGTTGAGATGCTATAGCTTTATTCACTTCTTTTTTTTTAAACGGCTTTATTCATTTACTACCTCCAGCATGACTCCAGAGTATCAGCTGCTGAGAAACAGCATTTTGAAAGGTTCCTTCCATGCTCAAGGAGGTGGTGGTAGCTTTTTTTTAATAGTAAATTCCATGATAAGGAG
The DNA here is from genome assembly GCA_008033365.1 of Pseudorectes ferrugineus. NCBI lineage: Eukaryota > Metazoa > Chordata > Aves > Passeriformes > Pseudorectes > Pseudorectes ferrugineus. The sequence continues at coordinate 7,790 of QWTY01026920.1, forward strand.
GAGGAGAAGTGCCCGACACAGACAGACTGTCTCTGCTCACCAGTTAAAAAAGTGCACTCCCAGAAATAGTTTCTAAAAGCTTATCAGTCTAAACATTCCTCTTCAGCTCTGTTTCCCTGTTGAAATGCTGTGTGAGTCTGTTTGGATCAAGGCAGCAACTCCCTGTTTTATTTCCTGCTGAGGAACTGGCAAGGATGGGAAATCAACAACAATCTGAGCAGGGCCCCTGGAGAAGCTAAAGCCATGCTATAGATGAGAAGGTTTTGTACAATGCTGCTCTGCCACAGTGTCACCAGCAAAAAAAAAAAAAACCAACAATGAAATGAAACAAACCCACATTATAGTAATAAAAAACCCCCAAAGCAAACAACCACAACTCTTTTTTTCAAAGCTATACATATTTTTTTACCTCTATAATAGCCAACTAAAATAAAGATGTTTTGAGGGATACAAAATTCACACAGAAGTCACTGTACTCTTTTCTTGAAAGACTCTCATGTTAAGGCAGAATGACAAGGACTACCAACTACCATGGATTCCTCTTTCTCAGGACTTGCCTGTTTTGTTCAGTGAACTTTTTCTAGGAAAAAAAGAAAAAAAGACCCTTTTTCCAAGATTTTCCTTGATGTCTCAGACCTGCAACACATCGGCTGAATAGCTCATGCACAGATATTCCTGCTCAGGAAACCCCATGAAGAAATATAGGACACATTTATTCATTCTCATTTTCAAATATGCACATTCAGAATAATCCTGGACAAATAAGTGCATTCCTGAAACATCCCAGTAAAGGAGAGATTTCCAAAAAGCCATCAGGAATGAAAAAAAAAAAAGTGTCAACTGCTACAACTCAAAAAAAGATGTAAAAAGATTAGAGGAAAATGTGGGTTTAGATACAATTTAAAAGGTACAGGTTTAGGTACAATCTAAAAGTGACCTAAGCTGCTTTTCTTTACGACCAAGGAAAGCACTTAAACTGAGTTGGGCCCCATAAACTGGAAACAGTATGAACATTCAGCCAATTCTGTAATGTAAATGCTAATATCTGTGACAGATGAAATTCAATGGCAAATAAAACTGGTTTTAGAATAAATTGTGAAAATAATGTTGCACGTGTGGAATGATAATAGCCACTGATATCTCGTATTATAATGCTTTTTCTCTTATTTTGCAGAAGTATTTAGTTGTTCTTTTAAAGGCAAGAACTTTACATGGAGTAGCAACCACGGTTTATAAAAATGTAAGTCTCCAAAAGGGAGACAAGAAGTAAAAACACGCATGAATTTAACTCAGATCTCATGTAACAAAGTGACCTTTTAAAGTTCTGCTTAGAAGCAGCTGCATAATTTACTCTGCCACAATCTTTAGAAAGCTCAGAAGGCTGGACAAGGAACAAAATTCAAATATTTGGAACTCAACCACTGAATTTTGGACTCCTTCCTTTTCCAATGTCTTAACTTTGTTTATCAGCAACTCTTCTGCTGTGCAAACAAAATTACAACCACTTAACCAAGCAAGCAAGAGATGCCTTAAATTAAAAATGCTCTGTGAGGAGAGCAACTGTGTAAAAGCATCATGCAAACCAAAAATGACTAAGAGCAGAAGCAAGCTAAGCAAGTTCATGAGCTCAAGGATCTCAGGGGGAGAAAGTTTTCATTTTCCAAAAGCTCTACCTCGCTCCTTTTCCAACATACAGGACAGAAGAAATGTGAAGGGAGCAGGACTTCCCAGGGATTGCAGGGGCAGAGAAACAGGGAAAGCCACAGCCGGTTCTTGTGTCTGCTCACAGAAAGGCTCCTTACCTTTAGAAATACCTTATTGTGTCCAATACTACCTCTTGCTGGGAGAGACTAAGCCTGCCTCTCTGCTATAAAACTAATACCAGGTGCTACAGCAGTAAAACAAAGAAGAAATAGTAAACATCATCTTTGTCTCTCTGACAGACATAGGGGTGGGAATCACTGATTTTACACCATTTCCTTTAAACTTGCAAACAAACACCAAATCCTTCCTCCTGCAGTAAGGGAACAGCCTTACTGCACTGCACCCTGCCCGCAGTGCTACACATTGATCTGCCATTCTGTGCTATTACAGTTGGTATGATTCACCTCAGGTATGTACTAAAGGTGAAGCTTTTTTATTTCTTCTCATTTTTAAAATAATTAATGTAATTTTAGGCTTAGGAGAGATTCTGTAAACTCTTCTGGGCTACCTAGAAGCCATTCATCATTTGTGGTTTGCATGTTTTCCTCATTTGGCTTCTTCTGACATCCTTGTCAGCAGTTTTGGAAGAAAGGGACTTCAGAGCTCCTGAATGACCCAGAACCCTTTCACCCCATCCCACCAGCTGCCTCAGGCTCTGCAAGGCAGCACAGCACTGCAGCACCAACTTCCCTCTCTGCTTGTGAAAGAGACTGAGCATCCAGCACTCTGCTGAATGTTTATTTCAACCACAACTCATCAGAAAGAAACACACACTTGATCTCAGCCTCCTCCTCACAAGCAGAGACTTCTCATCTCTCCTCCTACCTCTTCAGCGCCGTAATTTAGAGCACAGTTCTGGGTCTGTTATATGCTACTTGGAAGTTATCATTGCTCCAGCTATTCATGGCTCATAAAGTATTGTTCTCTCAATTGCACTGTATGGCTCTTTGTGTGGAAGTGATGGATGAAATGGGATACATATTACTTAATGATTAGACTTCTGCAAAACATGTTCAAACAGATATGCCAGGCTTGATGACACCTTATTATCATCAATGAAACAGAGACAGCATAATGGTGCCATGTATGTATTTCTCAGCAGTAAATGCAAGGGAAATGTTTCTGTTTCAAACCCCGACAGCTCTTTAGTCTCAGTTATTTCAGTTCAGCTAAAGATGACATGCTAAAATGAGGGCATTTATTACTAAGTGGCATTAAGAAGGGGGATATTTAACCTACCATTGCTTACAGCAATGCATGGAGAAATCATCTAATGTGTGCTGGCAGTAATTTATGACATTGGAAAAAATGCTATCATCTTTTTTCCCCCATCTGTGGTCTGGCTTTGCAAACTACAAGCCCTCAGGAGCAAGTTTGATATAATGCAGCTAATGAGAATAAGTGAGCATACTGCAATATTCTTAAAGGGTTACACTGCTGAGTCTTTGACTCTTTATACTTTTTAATTTCCTTGTACAAACAGTGCAGTGAAAAACGGCAAAATCCATTTGGCTGGTCTGTGCTACAAATTAAATCCTTGATTAAATTTTGGCAATTACTTCTCCGGGTCTTTTTCATTTAAACATTTTTAATTCATTTGAATAAGCTTCTTAATCATGATTCTGGCAATCCATTGTATAGCAAGACAAACTCTAATAAATACTATAATGCGGCAACAGACAAACAGAAAGATGGATGGATGCTGAAAAGGAAGGGTTCTGTCTTTTGGGCTTTTTTTTTATCTTGGTAAGTGTTGCCTGTATCCATCTTTCATGAAAGTTGTATTCCAGTCTTCTGTGATGTTGAAATTTATCTCATTATGTGTTGACATTTCCCTTTGTGATGTCAAAAGCTAATAAAGACTCCAGGTAGGGTTTCAAACCCTCTTAATAAGAGGGTGGAAGAAAGATTAAATCATCCTTAATGCACAAATCAATACCATAGTCAACCAAAGGGTACAAATTAAGAGGAAAATGTGAAGGGCTGTCACTCTTGTAGCAGGAAAGATGCTAGATGGACATTTTCAGCAAAGGTGCTTGAATTTAGCTGCTTAGCCTTTAGTGCACAGGATTGTATTACCTATTGAAAAAGTATCACAGAACTTGAGCTATTCCCTGGAGGTTTTGGGTGGATTTTTTTCATCTGCAAAGACAGACATGAGACAGCAGGAGGTAAAGTACCTCCTTAGTCAGAGAGGAACTGTCTGAGCATGGAGAGCAGCACCGTGCCGTTTTCTGTGCAAAAACGATGTGAGGAAAAGCAATGGCAACTGGATGAGTAGAAAGAGTCAGGAGAGAACAGAAATTAAAATAAACCCTACAGGACAAACAAAAGTGGGTGGAAATAATAAAATGTTAACCATTTAGTTTTAATTATTGTACCAGTAGTTTACTGCTGCTAAAATGCATAGAAAATATTGATAAATACAGAGGTTCAAAATTCACACAGTGTTTATCCGTGGCTCTAGAAAAGAAAGAGTTAAAAGTCTTATTGCAAGGCCAACTCTCTGTCGGGCAGGAAATATGCTAATATCTAACCCACAGAATCCCTGTTCCTGTAACCTCTGCAAACACTTAATCTCACCAAAACAGAAAAGACAACCTCTGTGATCCTGAGAGGATAAACAAAGGGAATGCACATGCCCTGTTTTTTTCCCCTTTCATTTAAGCCAGAAGTCACCTGTAGATAGATTTGCTTCTTTTTCCCACTGCATTCCAGAGGCCTGGCTTTACACAGTTCATAAAGGAGAAGAATTTAAAAGCCGTACATTGATTTAGGTGCACTTAATTGCAGCTTCACCATCACATTACACTGTGGGCTCAGTGTGAGGTAAAGGCACAAAGAAAACAGATAAATAGAAGACCGAAAAAGAATACCTAGATTATATTCAGAATTGAAAGAGGGGAGATGCTAACTCTTGGCAAGCTGTATTAATGTTGTACCTGCCTCTTCTTTTCCCCAAAGCAAGGGACTGACTCTTGGGGATGAAAGGTGAAGGTTCTGCATACAGGTTCATTAGCATGTAGGGGATACAGAGAGTGGGTGAGCTCACCTGTTCGGTCTAAAGCATCAGTGGATAAAGATATAGTACCCAAACAATAAGTCTGTCAGTGCCATATCATTATGCTTATGCTCAATTTCACCAATAGTACATACAGCCTTTTTAAACTTCAAATGTTGGGTCACACAATTTAGTCTACCAGTTAATAAAATCGTGGTTTTCTTTTTAAAGCCTCTTCTCATGACAGAATTCCATTCTCTAGAGGGTTCTTATCAAACTTCTGTTATGATACTGAATAAAAGCCCAGTGCCTGAAAAATACTACAGTGAAGAGGGGGAAAAAAATCCCAAATGAAGCACAAGAGAGAAAAATCCTTACCAAGATAAAAACCTCCAATATATCACAACAAATCATATTAGAGCACAGGTGACAAACACTCCAAATCCATCACCAGGAAAGAAAAATAAACTATGATCTATTTATACAAGTATAGTGATATGAAAGGAACAAGGAAAGAATAATTCACAAGGAAATTACAAGCTCTGAGCTTCTAATTTTGTAGATTATTGTCATTTTCTCTACAGATGTTGGCACAGAGAGCCAACTGTAACCCTGAATTCTCTTCTTGCATAAATGAGGGACTACAAGCCTCCTGATACTGGATTCAATATAATATGAAAATTGAATTTGGCAGAAGCAAAAGTAAAATGTCGTGTATAAATCTATTGAAAGGGTAAAACATAGAAGTCACATATAATACCTTCAGGATCAGCATTCTATTGCAAATAGATGTTTTTCTGTAGAATCCCTTGATTTAGTACAGACTGTAGAAGATGCAAAGACTTTCTCACCGTGATTAGAAATTAAGGTCCGAATTATACTTCTGGATGCCCAGGGATGTCTCCAAATGAAGCGTGGGGGTGTAAGGGAGACATGTAGCTCAATACCTTTGATAAGGAACCACATGATGTCAACAATGACAAGAACTCAAATTCTGCTCTAAGCTGGGCTCTCCACAGTTGCCTATCACCTGCTGGTAAGACTTTTCTATTTTCTACACCGTCGGAACATTACCTTAGTTTTGGCGTTAAGGATAAGACCCTCTGCTAAGAAAGCGATGAAAATATAACCGCTGGCTGATTAATTGGTGCATCAATGTATTTTTAATATCAATTATTATGTATTAGAAGCTTGGCCAAGGACTTCCATAACCAAAGACCTGGCAAGGATGACACTATGTACAGACAATTCCCTCTCTCAACTAGCCATCCATCAAGAGGCAGGCTTTTTTCACAGCTCTATTTTTTTTTAATGATTTTTTTTTTTTTTAATTTTAAAATAAAATCTTTTTATGAGCATCAACTCCAGCACATCACAGCCTGCCAAATTCATGTGCTTATAGCCCTAGGCTGAAACATCTTTTAATGCTCAGTTTCTACAAAGCCTGAGAAGGACAATTCCAAGGCCTGTGTTGTATCCACTCATTCCCTACCCTACTCTGCCCAGCTGGCACCTCCTCCCCAGCCCGAGGGGTACCTTCAGGATCTGGCGCTGGCAGAGAGACACCCTTTGTTAATCAATGTTGGGGGCAGGCTGCAGCCCAGCTCTCATCAGGACATTACCATGCAAGCTAGCATGTTACTCTTCTCTATTCAGTCCCTAAAGGAATCGTGTTTGACAGAAGCGAACAGCTGCTGTGTATTTAGAGATGTGAATGTATTGCATTATTTAATGAATTGTGTCATTTTAATATAATTATTACTAAAAGTCCAAACGTAAGCCTATTTTTGTTTATGCTTAAAATTTTTACCCGCTAAGCATTTTCAACTCTGTTTGCAGCCAGAAGTGCTTTCACAAGGTTAGACCACCATAGTACTCCCAGTTTTGTTTGTGGATCCCTATTCAGCCACTTTCTTTTCAACAAGAATGCTCTCCTCCTTTCCAGATAGTACCAGGACTGTAGCTGCACTGCTTGCACTTGAGCCAGCTCCCCTGCATGCCACTAACATTGCTATCTCATGTACAGTATTTCTGGGCTTTTAACAAATTACATCCATGCAAGGATTCCTGTTTCTCCTCCTTTTTTTTGTAAAAGTCTTTTATTACCCCAGTGCGTCCACCTACATGTTCACTTTTACTCAGTATCATGACAGTAATACCTATGCCAAAAAGTCTTGAGCATGAATTATTCCTTCATGTGCTAAGAGAGTACCTCATGTGGAGCAAAGGATGAATTTCAACAAGCCACTTGATGCTACCAATTTCTTAACGCACAAGCAGCCTAACAGGCACCAGTGCAGCTCAGCAGGTCTCGCTGTCAAGCCCACGGCAGAGCTGGGCTCCCACCATGTACAAGGACATGTACAAGGCAGTTTTGATCTCGGTGTTCACTTTCCCTTCAAAACAGCACTGCTAATAAACTCACGGGGTTTTCAGAACAAGAGGGAATAAAAAGGGAACACGGGCTGTGACACTTTGCTTCCTTATTATTGGACTCCAGAGCGTGACTTGACTCTGCCTACCTACCACTTAAAATTACAGTGAGGTAAAAGGATTTTAGAAGCAGTGCTCTGCCTCTAGCAGGAGAGGGATTCAAAATGACTGGTCACACAGCTCTGGTGATCACATGCGTTTGCAGGCATTCCATTTTATGCACTTATGCAATAACCTCATTTTTGAAAGTCATCTGGAATCATTCTCTGGGGCTGGGACCCTGGGCCTGACACATGTTCTTTTTGGAAGGTGTTTCTGGTTTCCCAACTGTTGTTTGGCATTGCTCTAGGGCTTACAGACACTCCAGCGACGGACACAACCTCATGCCTTATTCACATACCTCTATATTGCTACATTACTGGGTGGATACTGAATTACTCATTACCAAGGGTCACTGAAATGTTCACCTATTACTTCATTTGCAGTAGATATTCGTGTGGATACTAGCCAAGTTAATGCTGAATATGTTCTTCACTTGCAGTGTTAGATAGATGATGTCCTTCCTTTTTCTAAAATACCTGTTGCTATCAGAAGGAAAATAATGTCTATGTATCTTTCCATATATGTCACACACATCTGTCTGAAATCAATTAAAGACAGGAATGTTGCTAGCCCACCTTAAAAAATGCTTAGGTAAAATGTGTGTACACCAAACTACCCCATGCTGGCTTTTTTAAAGTTATTAAGCGTTTATTTCACGTAGTCAGACCGAATGGCCTCTAGGATAAAATTCAATTCAATCTTAAACAGCATGGAGAGAGTGATTACAGAAGGGTAGTGCTCTGTTTCTTTCTAAAGAAGTAGACAACATCATATGAAACTGTCAGAGGTCTAAAACAATTACACAGAATTAATAAAACTGTGGAACTCACTGGCACAGGACATTTTAGATGTGTGTGCATTCACAAAGTGGTAAGTATGGAAAAAAGATCCCATCTGTGTGAAGCAATCCAACCCAGGGAAGTCACGGTACACCCAAGTATGTCTGTATTTGCATACCATACCCCTACATACCGCAGAAGCAGGACACAAGCACATCTAAAAGCTCTCTCAGCAGTGCACCCAGGCATGATGCTGTTTAATCTGTCCCTTATTACTAGTTTTCATCTGCAAATTGAAAGGGGGAGCTGTGGGCAGGAGAGATGTAGCTTGTTCCTCCCAAAGGGGTGCTTAAAATCCAACCCCTTTTTTGAGCAGCAATGAGTGCAAAAGGCAGCAAAAAAATCCTGACAGGCACTCTAATGAAAACAAAGTCTGTTGTAGTCCCTGTGATAGAGAAAAATTCAAAGTAAAGGAAGGAGCAGCCAGTGGGGCTGCACAAGGGACTGCTCTGAGGGTTTAAAGAAAAAAAGCGGGCATACTGGAAACAGAGAGGATCCACACAAGACTACAGAGGATCAGTAAAGACTTGCAGGGAAAGTAAGAGTAACAGAAAAGCATGGGGAGTTCACGCTAGCCAAAGGGATTAACGGGAGTAAGAAAGGCTTTTACAAATACTTCATGTCAGGCAGGGAAAAGATGGAAGAGGCTCACTAATAAATGAACGCCAGGACAAAGAAAAGACAGGGACTCTAAAATGAATAAATCGAGTTTTAACAAGGGACATAAATAAGAGAAAGCCGGATAATAAAAGGAAAACTGGATAATAAAGAGGCAGGTAGAGGGAAGCCTGAGTTCGGTGTTGCAGCACTGAGGCACAGGGAACACAGGGCAGCAGGGGAGCCTCTGCAGAAGGCACTGTTCCCTCTGCATGGGGCAGAGGGGACAACACGGCCCAGCAAGGGCTCCCCGCTAGCGTTATAAGACACAGCATGTGCCTGCAGCTCTGCTGTGTCCCTCTGCCAGAAACTAAGGAGGGAGTGAAATAGCTCTCCTCTTCCTTACCCACCTCAGAGACCAAGAGAAGGATGGGGAACTTCTCCCAGATTCTTGCAGAGGTAATTGACCGCACAAAGCTCAAAGGCATGTGAACTTAATAGTTCATATTTTTGACCCAGAACCATGTTGTGAGGCCATTTGGCAAAGAATTTAGTGAGGATCTTCTGCCTTTCATGTCAATTCTGTCTCCCATTTGAAGATACACTGATCCTAATGCCCTGGTTTACAGATCAGACCTGCTGTGACATCTCTTATGGCACCTCCATCAGGAGTTTAAAATTTAACCTGCTGATCCGTCTCAGGCTTTTCCCCAAAGAAGCACAAAACCTCAGTGGATAGCAGAGATGGGGTAGCAAATTTCCCCCAGTAGATTTGGCCTGTCCCTGACTGGTGGACAGCCACGGAGGTGGGTGACATATAAGGCCTACCAGCTCAGGCAATGGCTCCCAGACCAAAGTTAATCTCACTGCAGAACATCTATAACACAGGTAGCAATCGATCAAAATCACCCATCAATTCTAAACTGCCCTTCAAGCTTGACCTTGAATCAGACTTACTTCGATATTTTATTTTTGGATTCCACTTATCAATAAGGATACTACCAATGTGATGGAAATGTATGGGCCACCTGATTGCTATGTGCCCTTTACCATCTCTAAAACTAGGCCAAAATGATAGCAATACAGTCAGATGGCAGTGCCTGGAGAGCCACACAGCAGTTTCTGAGAAACCTTGAGAAACTTTCTTTCAGAGGTTAAGATATTAAATAATTTAAATATGTTTATGGAAGTTTTCCTGATAATCATGTCATCCAACAAAATAAACGTGTCAAATGTAAACTCTGTATTGTTGGACTCTCCATCTTGGCTATATTAATATTTCTCTGGGGAAACTGCAGCAAGTTATCGAGTGCAGCCCAGACCCAAGCAGGGAGTGAGCCAGCAGTTCTGAGCCCACTTAGCCTCCTACAGACTCCATCTGTGAGACAGTTTATGTGGCTCTGAGGACCCAGTGCTCCACAGAGAGCAGCTCCCACCAAACCCACTGCTGCTAACTCAAAGGCACCCAAAGGATGCAAACCCAACCCATGTACTCCAGCTTTGCTTGCAGCAGTGGTGAGATGATGTCTGCCACCTTTAGACCTTATGCAGCCTCCTCTTTCTGTGTTACCGTTTCCTGCTTCTTCCTTGTCCAAGAAGAGGGTCTTTTAACAGTTTAAATCCTATTCTCTGGGAAGACCCTGGTGCAGGAAGGAGGGCTGCTGAGCCCTGTGGGGAGGTGTGGCTCATCCCTGCTCTGAGCAGGTATTGTCCCCCCACTCTGTATGCCAAGCCCACCTACTCCACTGCTGCACTAACAGCTTCCTCCTAATGGTCTTCTTCAGCTCCACACCAGCACACCGAGTAAAACAATTTACGCTGGCAAATGGAGATGCACATAACCAATGTACGAAACAGCAGAGATATTCAGCTTGTTCTCTGCCTATTCAACTCTCAAATGCACCCAGTCTCATTAAATTGCTGATCAGAGATTATTAACTCTGAGCAATTCCTTCCATTTTGTCCAGCTTTCTCTTGGTTTTCCCTATCACCTGCCAGATGAACCCACTAAATTTCTACAAGACATTTATTCAGTTTAAATTAAAAAAGAAGCAAGAATGAATGGAGCCCTAATACGATTGGTACCAAGCTGAAAGTAGTCAGACCTATTATGTTGTTGGAAAAGAAGCAAACACAACCATTTACACTGAATCTTTCTCCATATATCAGTCTCTAGACAAAAGCACCTGAAACCACTTCTCCTATTTCAGACAGGACATACATTAAATTTACTTTAGACGAGGATGGATAATTAAGCTCAGGGTCTATTAAAACCTTGACATCCGATTTAAAGTACAAGCATACGTGAAACAATATGTGTCAAAGTCTCCAGAAGTTTCCAGGCATTAGGACAAAGGAGAAGCAAAATGCTGCAAAGCAGTGACCCAAATTAATTATTCCACTGGAAACCCAGAAGCCGTCAACATTAAGTATGGACACACCAAACTACATTAGAGAAACAAAAGGTTACTTCAAAGTGTATCCATTATTCTTTGCTAATACCCCTAACCTCTCCCAAGTTTTTTTGATAAGCTAATGACATAGGCTGCTGGGGAAAAAAAACCTGCCGTGAAGGAAGAATTGGGTAAAGCCAGAAAACACATCTCATACGGGAGTCAGAAAATCAAAACGTTTTTTAGATACAGGCTAATTTATGCACTAACTTTGTTTTTCAGAATAAATTTGCTGCTGAGGCCCCAAGGATGCCTCTCACTGAGGCAGAATATTATCAAACAGGAACGAGTGCTTTGCTTTCTCAAAATCCCAAACAACTCAAAGAAGAAAACCTGAAGCTTATTTACAAGCATCACTTGTGCACTCTCAGCCGTGAGTAACAGATTTCCATTAACACTCTGAAAAAGAGTATTTGATTTTTACAGACAAGCTACAGGCTATGCTTAACTTTGGATGCAGCCAGTGACCAAGCTTCAGTGATTAATTTTTATGTGAACCACAATTATTATGAGAATGTCTGTGCTGTTTTCTTCATTTTCTGATTTTTCACTTTCATGTATTTATGTCAGAGACTTCAACAAAACAGATTTATAAACAGGGACTTGCATTATTACCCTTGACTCTTTCATCTTCTGAAATAATGTAACATCTAGTGTAAACTTGGACAAAACCAATGAGATATACACAGTTTATCTGTTCACAATAAAATTACACAGAATAAAAATGACTTAAAGATTATTTCATCTGTTCTCATCTTTCATGTAAATTGAATTTTGCTACTGTGAGCTCTTTCTGTACACACAGGGGTGGAAAACCAACTGCTTTTTATGGCATAATGAACACTTAGATAGCTGCAGAGAGAAGCACTCAATTGCATTTACATTTCGCAATTATTTAATATCACCTATTAATATCCAGCTACTGTCTCCGGCAGTCCTACCTTGCAAGGTGGCTGAGCCTCCAAAATGTGCTAAAAAGGAATTTCCTCCTCATTTCCATCTTTGTTCTACTAAACCATGGCTCCCATTGTCCCTGCACACCAATCCCACCAGGAAGGCAGCTCGCATTAAGCGCAGGCCCGGCACGCCAAGCCCGCTGACAGCACGCTCTCAGCGCTGCTCCTCTTTTCTGCTCACACGTCACAGCACCATACTCTTTTTGGGTTTTGTTTTCTGTAATCACTACCCTATTGTGTCTTTGGGAGGTTGACTTCCTTGTCTTCCTTGGAAAAAAACCCAACAACATAGCTTTGAACACCCCAGGTTGTGATCTTGCCTTATCTTTCCATCTATTGGGAAAACTCAAGTGCAATGTTGACACTCGTAGAGCCAAGTTTATACCGTGCCACTGATACTGCAAAGATAATTTTCTGAGAAGCAGACATCTATCTAAGCTGATCTCATGGCTGAATTTCAGTTTTCATAGTTTGGATCCCTGCACAACTTACATTTGAGTACTGTTTTCCAACCTGCTGAAAGCACTGAGTGGTACTGCTGTGCTACAAAGACAGGTGCACGTCACCCGTGCAGAGATCCATGTCAAACCAGGCACAGAGTGATCTGAGGTCTGAAGCATTAAAGGAAGCTTGTTATAAGTAAACTTTCACAGCTTTACAATATTACTGACCCTTTTCTTTCACTTAAGCAGGCTTAAGCCCAGTTTTAGTTTCTTAACACACCTTCCTTCACCAATTCTCAAGTTGATCAGCATCTACCTCAGGAGCCCCCATTTCCCCTTAAAATGAATACACATGAAGTCAGATCAGCTGGTGGTTAATCCCACTATGGTTCTAAAGGGTCAAAATGTTGGCAACAGAAATCAATGGTCAATCATGTAATGACCTCAGCAGGACTCTGATTACATAACTACAAGAGAGCTTACACAGAAAGCTGGCTGCCGTGTGGATGTGTTTTGGAGCCCCAGGGTATTACAGAGGCTGGCAGCCAGAACACAGACGGGCAGCAATTCTCTCAGCCACACGTGCAGATGAATTTGTAGGTATGCTGCAAATAAGTCCCAAAGGCAAGAAAAAAACCCCAGCTTTCTTCCTAGTGTCATTCCATTGCTGATGACTGGTAACACCTTTCAACTCTGCTCTCTTCTCCTTTGCTCTATAAAGACTGTGCTAGCAGAACAGATCCCAGTACATGAATCCATGTAGACCAGTGGTCCAAGCATATTTGACACTAGTAGCAAAGCTTCCCTTGGCTTCAGTGTGGGAGAAACTCATCCTCTAAGTTTCAATCAAAGAGCCCCAGGTTTACCTCTGCAAACTCATATATGAATTTGGGCCAAAACTTGCAGAATTCCTACAAATCTGCTTTGACCAGCTGACAAAATACACTTATTTTAACTTGGGATATGAAAACAAAACTCCAGAGAAAGGCCTGCTGAAGACTAATTGCTATTTTCTCCAAATTTTAAGAGAGACCCTCAAATGTTTACGCAGCATTCTTTTAGCTACAAATAACTATTCCAGTGCTATCTACTGCAGTCACATCTGGTTTAGCCAAATATTTTAAAACCATTCTCCCTGGGTGGGAATTTATTGAGATACACAAGTCTGCAAAGAGAATTTAAAATCCAACAACAACAATTGCACGCTTTTTGGAGGCGGATTGGAGAAATGCTGAGAAGAGACTACTTCACAAAAGTTTTCTGACAATGTACTTTGGATTGGGTGGGTCAGCAGCCAGCCCAGGTGTAATTCTGAAGTGTAAATCTGATCTTCAGATGGGAAGATCACACAAAGCGTGTGAAACAATCTCATCAAAAAGTTGAAGTGCTGAAGAAGTCACTGTGCCAGTGCAAGGGCGCTGTAGCATCAGCACTGAGCCAATTCTTTCTGAATGACATTAATTCATATCCATGTAAAGATAGCAAGGTTTCCAAGGATGTAAGGAAAATCCAAGTTTGAAGTAGAAGGCTCTTGAGAGAGGTATGACCACCAAGTCTCTGCACTTTTTTTTTTCTGTTTTTGGAAGGGGGGGAAGGCGGGTGGGGTGGAATTTTGCTCCTTTTGTTTCCAGTCCCAGACAAAACAAGGAAGGAAGAAAAGTTCTCAGAGATTCAAATCTGGCGTTTAAATAAATGTCCCACTGTCTTGCGAGAACCAGTCTTTTGTGGAACGAGTGTCCCTCCCTCATATGGGGAGAGAAAGGGGAAGGTTTTACATCTTGACTAATAAAATGAATCTATGAAATACTGACCAGAGCTGCTACTCCTCACAAAACTGCTACACAAAGACATCATTTTGTGTTGCTGATATCTGACCAAAGGCAAAGAGGCTGAGCAATGTGCCTTCATGTCAGGAAAAATAATGCAATGCTTAGATTGTGCCAAGTGTGGAAGCCCACTGGGGCCGAAAGGGAGGAAATGCAAACAATAAGCCTTTAGTTTCTCACTCCACAGCGCTACTCTGAGGCTGAACATCCCAGACCCTTTCCAAGTGCTGCCTTCAGAGCTGAACAGTATTCTTTCTGCATGACTGAAACATAAAATAAAATAGAATAAAACAAAATTAAATAAATAATAAAATAAAATTCTAAATCACGTTACCCATCTTCCTCTGAATCACTAGGTGATTCTCTCAAATCCATCAGACAGAGGTTTTGCCCAAGCATCTTACAGCCCAAAGCTCATCTGTGCCAGAAGTTATATTCTGAAATGCTCCCACAGATGTTAAGAAGGCTTTGCAAACTGTTAGTCTGATATTCCTCTTCCAACACTCACTGCCACTGAGGTACTACTGATGAAAAAAACAACACCCAAAGGCTCCAAAAAACCAAAACCCAAGAACTCTGCCACCATGTTTCTGAGCCTTCTTGCAAACCTAGCTTTGAAAAAATTAACCTCCTATTTTAACCTTTTTTAATTAAAAAATGAATTAAAACTATTTTTGGATTTAACCTGCTTACCTCTTAAATAAACAACTACCTTGAGACAAAGTGTCTGAAACACATGTAAAAATGAATATTAAACTCTTAGTATAAAAATACCTCCTGTGGATTTCAATTTTGCTTTTAGACTCCTCTTGGGAAAATTATTTTAAACACAGGTGCAGATAACAGTAGGCTTAGATAAAAACTGGTTTTCAATAGTTTGGGGCTGGATTACAGGCTAGTAATTCCACTGTAAAGCCACAACAGTAAAGATAGCCTGGACAGGCCCTGAAAGCGCACATATGTACCTTATAAATCTTACACAAGATTAGATACTGCTCTTAAGGGTGTTAAGAACCTAACAAAACACCCACAGCTCTCATGAACAGAGCCAAGAAAGACAACTAAAACTTGTAGTTTTGGACACCTTTTCCTCCCATGAGAGGCTGAATTGTCTGAGAAAGATATTCAGAGCATACCATTAGCCTAAGACTTTCCAAAAAAGCACTCTGGGTTAGTTTTTTTATGGAATTTCCATGTTTAGGAGTTAAGTATCTATCTGCTTTTAAAAATCTGCCTGCAAGCATAAGTGCATCTTTAGATATCTAAAATAAATTTAAAATTCTGGCCAATAGTGCCCCATTTTCTCCCATCTAGCCTCCATAACTTAATCAGCCAACTCATCACTTTGAAAGCAAGAGCAATTAAATCCTTGTATTAGAACTGGGTCCCATTAGATCTCCTCCAGCAGAACATCTTCTTAAATGAGATCTGCAGGAAAAAGACATCTGCTGGAAGAACTGGGCTGTAAATTACTATTTGAATGCTGATGGCACTGAAAAAAGAGAAAGAACTAAAGGCATTTAAATTCTTATACCTAGAGAGGTGTGCTTTTTAATTAGATGGGAGAATTGACAAGGCTTGGAATAAGAATATTTTCATGTGCTCTGCCTGAAAATACAGATCTCTCTCTTCAGTCCTAAGAAAACTATCAGTTGGATGTGATTGTGTACTATAACTCTATTTATGATGTAGTCTAACACACTGCACTAATGTGTTCCAAGAGGTGCCTCCCTAGGAAAAGCCAGCATCCATGCTAGCAATGAAAAAATTTGCCTGTGGAAGGCATGGCTTGCCTTGCAGTGCAGGGGGGACACAGGACATGTTTGTAGGTACTGATCCATC